>CAJNDV010023337.1:0-10471 GCA_905221635.1 Symbiodinium sp. CCMP2456
GCTCGGGCCTATATTGAGCTCCGGGTGTTCAGACAGAAATGACCGTCATCGTTGTGGACATCACCTCCAAGAGAATCTGTGTGAAGGGGTGCAAGAATTAAGAATGAAGGCGGCTGCCGACATATACATATGCTGTTTTTCTGGAAGCTTCGAGACCGAACGCTAAGCCGGGATCATACACCAGAAGCCTAAGCCTAGGAGGATTGGTGGAGCTATCGCGGCACCTCGGGGTAGTTCTTGGGGGGGGGGAGGGGTTAGCACATATATATATATATATATCTACATATGTACTACACCGAATTCTGCCAGGAGAACCCTCTCCAACATAAACCCCTCTCTAACATAAGACTCTTCTCTAAGAAAAGTCTGCTGTTGCAGACGACCCCTCCAAACCCTGTGTGCGACTAGACAGTCAGGGCAACAAGCGTCAGGAAAACAGGCTTAACTAAGCAACGTCAAACCCTTTCCAAAAGATAGCACAATCTGAACTTCCTTTACAAGAACAACCTCTCAAGCAAAAAAGGGTGTATGCAAGAGGTTCTAACGGTGGTGCTGCCCACGTCAAGGCGACACGGCGCATAAACGGGCTACTGGGCTTTCAGGGCCCGACGGCCAAACACCGCGTGCTGAGCCTTCCACGCTTTCGCGTGCATGCCGGAATGGGACGATGTGGTCGACACGCCGCGGTACTAGTACCCAAGCCGACGTCTATCGATGGGTAAACGTTAGGACTCGCAAAATTTTGAGCCCGTCCCCAAGAGGAGTTGAATCGAGGGAGCGGCTCTAAAGGCTCTTCCTGTGAGAACACTTTGGCGCCCGATTGCAGTACGAACGCAGGCGTTAGTCGCTTGGATCCGTTTTGAGATGCTCATGGCATCTCAGTAGCGCTCGGGGTTCAGTGAACTTCCACTGCGAAGAGGAAACCCGGCCTTTTTTTTGTCAGAGCGATCCTCGCGCGACGTGCTGGGATGCCAGATTTGGATGGCATCCAAACAGTGCACAATTGCAGCTGTGCAAAGCAACGTCAAAAGCAAATCTGCATCCCAGTCTCGCTCCTATCCTAGCTAGGAAAATGGTTGCCCGGGCTCTTGTTCGAAGAAGCACTGCGGTTAAGCCTCGATTCTGTGGCTTCCCTGGCGAGAACTGTTGGTGATGCACAGCTTCGATGACGTCCCGAAAACTACCTCCAACACATGCTACTCTGTCTGTCATGACAACGGTCAAGGCTTCACTGTCGGAATATCTCCTACGAGTTGCTCGCCAGCCCAGGTCTGACACGTTTTGTGTCCTGAAATCTGAAACTGCGCTAGCAGACCAGCCAGAGTATTGGCTTCAGGCACCTTCAGGTCGAAGACCCCATCAAACAGAAGAGACGCTGCTCTCTGAATCCTCCTGCGCTCCAACGGCTGGCATTCCGCACGAACTGCTGCAAGCACATTCTCTCGTTCTGCAGCCCCAACCCTAGTGCGACAGGAACACTCAGGACAACGACAACTGCTGCTTCTTGGTTAAACCTGGCGTCTACTGTGGATGTCTATACCGGTGCTAACAGCAACTTTTGCCAGGGAACACTCGCGACTGCTTCTGCATGTGCGGATGTGTGTGTGTGTGTATGTGTGTGTGATGTGTACGCGGTTGCTATGTTGTGACGAGCCCGGTGCAATGCTTCCGCATACGTTGCATTGTGGTGAATTCTGGGATTGCTTGTCGTGCCTGCGTTGCGGCTTATGAATCATAGAGACGGCGGCTAAGAGCTTGGGTTTCGCTCGAAGTACAGCTGTTGCTCGTTCTCAGCAGCAAAGTCACTATGCAGAGATGTTCAGAATATTCCAGAATCGGAAACTCTTGACTTACATGAGCATGTGCAGACAGGGTTTGCGACATTATCCGGTAATGTCGAAGGCTGCGGCCATGTCGACCTACGGTGGGCACGGTTGTACAGTTGTGTGCAGTTGTGGCATGCCGCACATTGGGCATCATAGGCAAGCCATCCTCCGAATCATCATCCTCGTGGCAATCGAAGCCTCGGTGACAGCACAGGTAAGACCAACATCTTCCCTTGCAACTCGTCCAAAAGTATGGCCTTCAGCAACTAAGTTCTTGGCACATCCGGGCCACGAAAGGATCGTAGTCCAGCTTCTCGCGATCAGTGTGCCCAGGCTGCCTTGGGGAGTCTTCCTGTGGTTGTGCAAATCTTCCCTGGCAGGATACATTCGGCTCGGAAGCGATTAGGTGACTTGCGCCCTCCCTCGTGACAAGCCCCCCAAAGCTAGTTCTTACTTCTGAAACAGTGTGAGCCGTAAGTTGCCTGTAGATGATGAGGTGGTGAATGCTGAACGTTGGACCTCGAGCCGGTGAGCAGGGGCCACTCGAGCACTCTGGCATTACGTCCTTCAGCACCTGTTGATGCAATGTCTACCGCTCCCATGCCTCTCAAACCATGTGTTTAGCAGTTCTACTTCGATCTTGCGACCTTAGCCTGCTTTAAACGGGCGCCCGGCACAGGAATTCAGAAAGGCCGGACAAAAACACCAGTGGTGACAAGGCCAGGAAGATGATCAGCCTCAAGAGTGGAAGCAGAAGTCTCTCGGCCCAAGAATTCAACGCAGGGCCGCGGCGAGACCAGGAAGTCCCTGAACATGCATAATGCATCAAGCCTCGGAGCACCCAAAACTTGCAATCTCTTGTTTTGCGGTCGGTTTCCTATGTAAGGCTAAGGTCTCCACCAAAGCTCGAGAGGACGTCCAACACCTCCTAGACGCTCGAAGCACCAGCTTCGGATCGCTGTCATGGCCTCGGCGATAACAACGCTTGACTGGCGGGCCCGAAATCGCTACGATGATGCCAAGTGCTTCAGCAAAAGTGTACTTTCTTGTAACCTCGGGTCGTAGAGTGTCGCAGCTTAGCCTGGTGGACCGCGAAACAGATTACCAAAGGCCGATGCTGCACACCAGCTTCATCCAAGTCTTTCACGTCGACAAAAGCTTGATTTGTAAACGGAGTCCGGTAGAACTGCAACTCACGAGCCGTGTTGCTTCATCCAATCTTGCAAATGTTGGGATATGTCAAGTCCGATGCCGGGTGGGTAAGGACCTAGCCAGTCCAACACACAGCCGAAGCCAGAACAACTTCAGCAGGAACGCCAGCATACACGCCTCCAACCAACTAGAGCGAGCTCTTCTGCATGCTTCTAGGTCTGTGCATGCCAGTACATGACCTGCATCATTCTATACCGACATGAACTGTGTCATCTGTTGAACCAGTTCAATTGCTGTCCTCTTACCGCTTGCAGCTATTCTATGCTGTTCGGCCGTTTCTTGCAGCTGATCATGCACAGAGTTTTACTAGTGAAATCCACAACAAAATGGCATCTGCACGCAGACATCTGTTCGAATTGCTCATTCCGGAGGCATGCACCTTCTTCCAGCCCAGAGAGGCGACCTTCATTTCGCTCGCAAGTCTTGTGAGGGGAATGCAAGTCTGGGACTGGTTTGGCTAGTGCAGTCGAGAAACCCACTGCAAGGGTGGGATGGTCTCCAGCAGTGTCAAGGCCGTGATGATAAATGATACCAAGATCATGGGGCACCTTCGCGGCAACAAATGCAATAGCATCCTAAGACAAAGGTCGGCAAGCTTCAGCAACACGTCGACGTCCGCCTTCGAGGACAGCTTGAACTTTGGTTTGCCTCTGCCTCAGCAAAACGAACTGCCCTTTGCAAGGCCATGCCATGAGTCTGGGTTGACTCTGAAGCAAAGCCGACAAGAAGGCACTGCGGTGGCCCTGGAAGAAAGAACCACCGGCTTGATGCAGGCAGGCAGCTAATGCCTGGCAACGTGAGAAAGACTGAAGTACTACACTTAGGAAGAACGATCAGTCTGAATTACAGAGGCAAAACAGCTTGTGTCTCAGTGCGAAGGTAATGTTGAATGCTATCGTCGAGCGCATCTTCTCCTGTTCGGAAAGTTGAGCCGCCTCGTAGCTTTCTTCGCCCGAAGAGTCGCCACTCTTCCAGCCTCCGTGCCCGGCCGGGGGTCGGGGACCGGTTGGGAAAGGGACGTGTCTTCAACATGCCTTGCTTCAGCGAGACTCTGCTTGTCCCTTCAATCTGGGACCCGGCGGCTTGCCCAACAATTTGACACGGCGCCGAAGCCTTGCCAGGCTTGCAAGACGGCCACGCGTCGTCGGACCCATGCTTTTCGGGAGCCCATCTGCACACAGGACCCCAACGCATATGAACCCTGAAGTGAAGACACGACGATCTTGCACCGACAGTTGCTACAATCTTTGGACCACATGCATGTGTTCTTAGGATGTGGCGCTCCTTCTGTTAGGATACCAGCAAATGAGCACTTACGGAATGGATTCCATCTGCGCGTCTCGGGGCACTCGTTTCTAACATGCTCCGGAGACCGGAAACCCGGCCATGACAGGCCTGCTAGCAGCACGCAGAACACAGCCGGGGTAATGACCTGAACAACTGGCATGAGCAACGCATGTCCGCTGCAACCTGCAACCCACTGTGTGGCTACGTGCTGGGAGGACAACAAGGCCGTGGAGGCTCCGAATCTATGAGGCCGGCGAGCCGGAACAACAAATTAGCTGCTAATAGCTCCCAGGAGAGCGAATGCTTTGAACAGCCATCCTTTTAAGTACGCTTCTCGATCCGTGGGCATCCCTTTTTTCACCATCGATTGCAAGACGGGTCACGCAATGTCAAAGTCGCAGCCCGTTACCAAATTCAGGAGACGAGTGCTGAGGCTCAACATACGACACCTGGTTGATCTGTCTAGACACTCCTGTCCACACGATTCCAGACTCACAACCGTGTCCGGCATTCGGCATGAGACTGATTGGAGCGCATGGCAGACAAACGTAAATGGCTATGCCCAGCGTAGTGGATGTGTGTTCGATGTGTCTAGTCAACAGCCAGGACGAGGAAAACAAAATGTCTTCAAATCCTCAGCTTCGCAGACGGAGCGAGCCGTGAGACACTGCGGAGTCCGATGAGCCCGGGCTATTGTCTGCATCTGGTCAATGCTTTTTTTTTTTGTTTGTGGTTGCTTTTCGTTTGCTTTTCGCCTCGGCCTCGTGGGAGGGGCGTTGGTTCCTGGAAGGGGTTGGGCTATTGCAAGCACGACCAGCTTCTACCTTTGGACCCATGACAAACATCACATCTTTCTGGGCCAACGATTGCCACAAAGCGACCATGCATTTTCCGGCGCTTGGGGCTTTGCCGGCTTCGGGTTTCGACGGCCGTTGCTTCTTCTTCTCCAAGTTAAGGTTTGCGACCCATCACTGACGCACCTCTTTCGGCCCCAAACTCGGACAAGTTCAGGCCTGAGGCTCACTGGTCCATCCCTCTGCAGGGCTTACAGGAGATGAATCAAAGAGTTCCCACGCCTCACCCCCACACCTGTGACACACCACCAGATGAATAGCGGTCGGTTTGCATCTCACTGCGGACCATAGTTATTTTTCATGAGGCAAGCAATCCCGTAATGCTGCTGTCTCAATGATTCTTGACGCTGACAGGCTCGCCTCGCCCCTGTAAACATGGAGCCCCCTCGTTCCCTAAGTCGTGGTGCCTGCTGGCATCGGCATCTCTGACTGCCAGGTTTCGAAACCTCACTACCTACAAGTACTTGAAAGCTATGCACGCCAGTTCTGGACATATCTTGCCCACTTCCTGTGCAAGGAGAATTCATATCTTCTGCATTCTGTTGCTCTCTGGAGCCTGTCGAAAGATGTCCATTGCTTTGTGCCATCCCTGGTAAACAACGCCGGCTTCTGTAGGACTCCACATTGCTCAACGGCGGCACACTGACAAGCTCAACGAAGCCATGGAAAACACGTGTTCGGCGGCGTGAAAAAACACAGATGCCGATGTACACAAAATTCACGTCCGCGGGCGACCGGCTTGCAGAACCTCTCTTGGCAATGTCGACAGCCGACCGCACTTGATACCTAGCCATGGTGCCAAGGGAGCTCTGGTGACTCGGAATGCGCAATTTGCACTGGCTGTCTTTTCGAGATGCCAGCTGTAACGGCAGCAAGCACACCTTCTCTCAGGTGCGGGAATTGCCGTCCTGCTCACTTCAAGCCTTCCACGGGATGTACTTGAACGGAACATGCGGAGCAAGATCTTTCTGAAAGACATGCATCCACACATGTGAGTTTCCGGACACATCGTGATATAAACCGCTCTTTCACAACAATCAATCGGTGAACGAGAAATGCCTAGATTTTGGTCACAAGCGTATCAGGTCTGTGCATTGAGGCTCTGCTTCTTTATGGCAACAGTTTCCCTGGCCCAGTGCAAGCAAGAGCCGCATCTACATTCCGGCAATTGTGCATTTCAGTCTCGATGCTTTTCCCGCCCACTTTGCTGACCAGGTTTCAGGTTGCTTTTTCAGACTCGATGTAGTCAACGAGGTTCGAGCTGCAAGGCTTGTTGGTGACATACCAGCAGGAAAATCAACATGCTCCAACTAAGGTTTTGGAATTGTTCTGTCAAAGAATTTCCTTGATTTCGTCATTCTCAGGCCATCTTTGCCTGCGAAGGGCTTTCTGCAGTCTGAACTTCGAGATGCGCACTTTCCGTACTTGGGAAGCTTTAGCAATGCACGCCTCGTGTGACTGTCCAGTCGATATTTCTCGAGTCTGCCGAGAGTGACATGTATTCCCAAATGTGTATGTACTTATCTGGTATTCTGCATATGTACTTATGCATGCAGTTTGCGTGCATGTGGTGATGTTTGTGCATGCGCATGTTGGTGCCTGTGCCGAATTATCATGAAACGGATATGCTGCTTACCCCGTTGAACTATGTGAATTCTCTGAGCTATGCAGCAAATGTTCGCTTCTTGATGCGGCCCAATTCGGACGATTGTCGTTTTCTAGGAAAAACTGCCAGCAACGAAGCCTTGATGGGATATCGAAGAAATGCACTGTCTTTTTTGTTTCTCAGCCGAATACTGCAACACCGGCAAGTGCGGCCAGCGTCTGCAGGCAGAAAAGAGTGAAGGGGAAGGGGTTGTTCATCAACATCGAACACAAGCCGTGAACGCACAACTACAAGAACATAGAGAATAACTGAGAGAGACAGCGAACAATAACGCCAGTCAACCCTGCATCAATGTGTAGACTCGGGGTGCGTATACATGTCTGTGTGCATGGTTGCGTAGATTCTACGGATGCATTCATGAATGTGCCCATCGGGGAAAACTATCATCAGTATTTCGATGCGAGCAGTACTTCGTGAGGACGGCTGCCTCGCTGCCTGGATCTGCCTGGGATGCATACAAATGCATCAAGGTCCGTGATGGCTACCACTTTGGCAGCTCGTCAAACAGTGTGCTCTTCTATGAGCCTGAGCGCACCCTCCCTTGATGCCATCTCACAGTAGCCGTCCGAAGTTTGGCAGTTCAGTTTTCAGGCTCACTGACATGCGGTCTAGTGGGAAGAGCGCACCGTTCATCGCATAAATGCAGCCTACTTGACTGGCAACGACGCAAGCAAAAGCCAATGAGAATGTGACGCCCCTCACCACTTGGTGGTCTAGCCGTCTAGCAAAGTACAATTTGCAGCACAGCTCTGTGCAGATGTGCGCTTTACGCAATCTGCAGATACAGGCCGGGCCAGGTTTCGCAAGAGCCGCCAAAAGCAGCATGCTGACGTCTTCTAATCTAATCTACTACGAACTGACTCGGCCAGGCTGTGGGCTTGCTTCAGTGGCTGACAAACTTGGCGGTGCGGATAGGACTCTGCCCATGTACTCGGGTTCCACCGCAAGTTTGAAAGTCTGGCTTCGCATTGCGTTCTGCTTGAAAATCATTGCGACGGATCAAGCATCGAAAATTCACAACAGAACCAGCAGGTTCCCTCCGGGTAGACTTCAGCTTAAAGTTCAACATGGTCTGACGCCGGCCTGCACTCTTGAGCAGCTTTCCGGGCCTATCCACGCTCCACGTTGCGTGCAGAGGAACGTCGCTGAGAAGGACTGCTCGAGGGCTTCTCAGGTGGCGTTAAGGGTGTGGACCCCGTGGGCGCCTGGCAGCTCCACAAGAGGGCCGCTAAAGGAACTCCTCTCCCGCTTAGGTCTTAAGTTTTTGCCTGGAAAAAGCTACCTTCGTCTCCTACTTGTAGCAAAACCTGCTGTTCGTAGCTGCCTTCTCCGTCTTGGTAACCGCGCTCGACTCGAAGCGGGTCGTGAAGTCGGTAAGCTGTGTTTGCAGGCCTCAAACAAACAAGTCTCGGGCTTTGTGCAGGCGCTTCACAGCCTGGTAACGCTGTTTCATGCCACGCGACCCAATTGTGTGTCCTTGACCTCGCGCATGACCTGCAGGAGAAAAGCATCCATTCTCATCCTTGCGCTACATGGAGCGCACGTGTTGCAAGACCATCTGCGGCTGCACAACGTCGAAAGCTTCTCTGCGGAGCCTCTTCAATCACCTGCGTTTGGTGGTTCGTCAGCCTCACGCGGATGTGCTCCGAGACATCCCAACTAACTACGAGTAGCCGTGCTCACTCGAAGATGATACCAGAAGCAATCTATCCATCATGCGGGCCTACTTCACGATCGAGCACCCCCGCGGGCACCATGCGCATCGGAGGGGGGCAGGGTACCGTGCACTGGTTCCGCCTGGTTCCAGGACCGGGCAAAGGGACCACCACCACCACCACTGCCGCCGTCGCCCCCAAAAATGCCTTCCCCTTGTCTGGCGGGATTCAGCGTTCTAACCGCCAGACTACTTCTCCCCCATGTAGAGGGACCGACATGCTTCCCTGCCTTGTCTGCTGGGTTTGCAGCATTTTGAAGCCAAGATGAGGCCAATTTCTGGGATTTTGCAGTGAACGGCGCTTTGCGGAAAATGGGGCCGCACCGATACTAAACTTGTAAATGTTTGGACATGAGTCTAAACATGTCTAAACCATGTAAAGCGCCCCAACAGGAGCACGGAATATTCTCCGCGTGGATACTAAGCAAATCTCTTTACACCGAACGTAAGAACCCAGTAATATCACCACACTATTTGTGGCATAGAGTCATAGAGGCAATATGACGAGCTGAACGCACCCATTCCCTTCAGACTCCTGCCAAGATACCTCTCTTCGATTTGTGCCAACTCCTTCTTGATGGAC
Source organism: Symbiodinium sp. CCMP2456 (assembly GCA_905221635.1). Taxonomy (NCBI): domain Eukaryota; class Dinophyceae; order Suessiales; family Symbiodiniaceae; genus Symbiodinium; species Symbiodinium sp. CCMP2456. Next base: position 9,143 of record CAJNDV010023337.1, read on the forward strand.
TCCGCGCTTCCTGGTCAAGCTTTGAACATAAAAGCAAGACCAGCTCAGACACCCTTGGACCCAGACCGCCTGCCCAAGCTTACTCCGGAAGTCAAATCTGATCTCGGGAGACTAAAATGATGACGAGGAGCTGCCGCTGCTATGTTTCTCGAGACGGGCAGCGTTCTCCTTTCAAGGCTGTGCTGCAGAGAAGCGCTCGCAACACATACCATGGCTGTATAGCAGGGACATGCAACCTCGAGCACATGATGCTAGATAACTTCAAGAGTAATCAAAGGATGTGACCGACGGGCCTCCAAGCGTTCGACCATCGTTTCGACTGCTGTGCGGAAACTGCCCTTGGCCAGCACAAGGACCGAGCTCAGTTCTGTTGGTATTCCAAAGCTGCCTGGGAATGTTCCCCTCTTGTTGCGAGCGGGGCATCTGCGTCGTTGCCTTGCGCCTTCGTGAGCTCCTCTGCCATAATGCCACGCAGCTGGTCAGCTGTGCTGGTGTCCAAGCCTGATAAGCCAACGGCGTTATTTAATGCCGCAGGCCAAACAAAGACACGACGAACACTCACGAATCACGAACAGATTCAGACCTGTGCGAAACACTGCGAACCACTGACGCTGAGGGCCTGTGCTGTAAGCAGATCACCGCACAGGTCAGGGTTGAACAGTTAACCGCTGTCCAATCTCCCAGGTCCCAGGATTCGCGGACCCATTTGGATGGCTACTCTTTTCAATTCACGGAGCCGCCTCATCAACACAGCTAGCGCGGCTCGAAGTTCAAAACGACGGGAAGATGCAGTCAACAACGGCGCCCAAGTAAAACACCACAGGGTTTGTTGGCACTCGCACTCGACAAGTGTGGTGTTACATGTTCAAGCAACAGAACCTCAAGGCCCTATAGCGGTCCACCAAACGCAGGATGAAGCGCTTTATATCAGAGCCACGAGCGTTGACACACAGCACAGGATTGAGGGTTCGATAGCAGAGCTCCCAGTGCTCAAACAGCACATTCTTTGTTCAGTATCAGAGGCCGAAGTGTTCAAACGGAACATGAGTATGCGTTCAACAACAGAGCCCCCAGTGTCCAGACGACCGAGGATGAAGTGCGGTCGGCCACAGAGCCCCAAGATGCCCCAAGTGCTGCAACACCGCAGGCTCGAGTTAGCTCCAGCACCGGATTCAGTGTTCAAGAACGGAGGGTTGTTCAATTGTTCAAAAATCACAGGAATACCGTAGTTCTAGAACAGAGCGCAAAGCCCAAAAGGCTCAATTTGCACGCAACTCTGCAACAATTACTATACCTCTTGTAGACGGCAGGGTGGTCCAGTGCGCACTC
>CAJNDV010023337.1:10571-60571 GCA_905221635.1 Symbiodinium sp. CCMP2456
AGCGCACACTCGACCCCTCCCCCTTGTAGACGGAGTCACTATACGAATTACAGTTTGAGGAAACCCCTAAGCCACCTTTTCTTACGTCCCATTGTCCCAATCTCTCGTTGGACTTACCCCGTACAGGACACCACGCACTTGCGCCCGAGCCTCGAATTCACCGGGCAGTGATCTACTTTCGAGAAACATGTACGAGTCGGCTTAGGAGCGTTTGAGAATCCCAGCAGACGTTTCACGTTGTACAAGAACTTCGGCATATTTGAGAGCACATCTAGAAGCTAGATTGTTCAGGTGAGATAGTTGACCGATTGTCTGAAGACTTCATAGAGCACCCGCGCAAAAAAAACGCCCAAGCCTCGGATGGCTTGGAGGCTGTCAGCATTGGTCTGGATGCCGTCGTTGGCGTTGGTCAGAAGATCCATGATCATGAGGTTCCTTGCAGAGCATGCAGAAAGTCAAAGTGGCATGAAGGCTCTTGCGGGCTCCAAGCCCTCCTTTCTTCAGCCAAGATTCTGACGCCGGACGTCCGTCATGCGCTCCTGAGCTGACCGGCTTCTAATGACCCCTTTAGCCACATGTGGCCTGACGACAACCACCACCCCTCGCACATGCTGGCACAGCGTCATCCAGGATGGCTGTGGAGCGTTCCGTGGCCACCACTGTACTGCTGCCTTGACACGGTGCATGCATGGGACGTTCAGAGCCTTTAGCCGTTAAAGCCCTTAAACCCTCAATCCAGAGGGGTGATGACATGTAAATACTCTTGCCCAGGTGAATGTTTGACATGCCCACTGCTGCCATGCTGCTTTGATCATGCAACGCAGTCAGCTCATCCTTGAGGGTGGCCATGACCGACTCCGAACTCACCTTTGAAGCTACGGGACAGTGTTCATCGCTGCTTCCCCGTTGACCAGCTTCTGGACCCGTCATGGAGACACAGAAAGGGCATCTCCCCGGTCGAACAGAAACTTCTGCCACAGGCTTTTGGCAACAATTACTCCCAACACCCCTAGTCTATCACAGCGTCCTTCACTCTCATATCTTCAAACCCCTGAACCTACGTAATTAACATGGCTCAACCAACAGTACGGGCGGCACCCAGTGCCACTACCAAAAATTGATCTGTTGGCATGTGACTGACGCCCGGCGTGGGTATGTTTCTATTGCCAAGGGATCTGGATGCAAGTCTCTGCATGCAAACAGCGCCAAGGAGCTGTGTACGAGGACGTTACCTCAGCAGCCGTCGAAGTCCCATCCGGTGTCGAGTTTGGTTACAGGAAGGACCCCGACGTACCCAGTGAACGAGCGGGACAGAAGCGTCTTCGTATGACCCTTCCTGTCAAAGAGAAACTACTCATCCCACGGCCGAAGCTGAAAAAATGAGTTGTGCTTTTAGCACTGGATAGTGCGCACTTGTCTGCCGCAGGCACAGCCATTATCACCCGGCCGTTACACCGAGCAGTCTCTCTGATATTTAGCAAAGAGTCTGTGTCTCCGAGCTCGGTCATCTTTTTTCCAAGCGAGGTTTCGATTTCCATCAAGCGCCGGACCGTTGTGTCGTTTCCAGTCCTTGAACTGCTGCTACAGCCAGCAGAAAGCTCACAGATGGCAATGTGGTTACAACATCCACCCAAAAGCCAAACTAGCGGGGCCCTCGTGTCGACTTTGCAGCGACTCGAAAGCGGCGGGGGAGCTGGGACGAAAGCTCTCTTCGTACAGAGATTCTGGTTTCACGCTTTCTGGCTTTGCTTTCCAGCCTGTTATCTGCAGCCAGACCATGCCATGATCGTGATTCGAGAGTTTGAAAGGATCGCAGCTGGTGAGCATCAGCGATAGCATGATCACCCCGTTTCTCACCCATGAACCCCGACGAAGCCGTAAAAGGCCCAAAATGGAGCGCAGAATGGAGGGTTGGAAACGGAAAACTTGTCCAGACTTCCCCCGCAAAGATACCCACGTCTCTAGCCTCGCAGTGTCAGAAATAATGACATGAGCAACGCTCCGTCAGGAAGAGCTTCCGTGACTTGCAAGGAAATGGCGCAGAAGTCTTCAAGCCAAGAAGCTCCATCTTGGTAACCATCGTGTTCTGGGTGGATGCGACGGTCTGCAAGATGGACTGAGACTCGACCGTCTTCCGAAGAAGGTCCTGCTGTGTCGAATCCTCGGCTGTCCGTCTAACGACAAGCTGCCCCTGTGGTACTTCCATTAAGCGGCTTTGGGCGGAGTGACAAGTTGCGTAGCTATGTCCCTCACTTCAGCCCAATATAGCCCATCCTGAACATAACTTTTATCATGAGTGAAGACTTCAGGCTGGGATGATGGACTCTATGCTTCCCCTTTGGACATGCGGTCATTGCCGAAAAACTTTTCCTCCTCAAACCAATGTGCCTTTTGGAGGCATGCTACCGAGGACGCTGCCAAAGTCTCATCTGAAAAGGCTCCCTATAGTACTCTAGCTCTTGGCTTTACGTGCTTTTGTCTTCCCCTCCATGTATTTTGCACTCTTCTCCGGCTTAACTTACATGCTACATATTCATTTATCTGTCGGTTTGTTTGAGCTGCGCTGTTTGTCTGTTCCAATTTCTATTGCGCACACACCCGTTCCTCAGCCTTCTGCGCCTCGCCGCGTCAGCACGTTTCTGAATCACGCAGGGTTGTCCCTTCTGCGCGCCCTTCTGCAGACCGTTTTGTAAGCGACGCCTTCCGCAAAAGCAAACGCCCCTGCGCCTTCCCCGAGCAACCGTCTTCCGCAGCTCTTCTGCGATCGCAGTCCCACAGAGATTCCCAGACCGGATGCAAGCTATGTCCAGCCATAGTCTTCCGTAAAGAGACGGGAGCAAGTGCCGCCCATTTCCGCTCATTATTGTATTTGTTAGTTAGTTGGCAAACAGCGGACGTTCAGGGTATTTTTAATGCGGCGGCGCACATTTGTGACGGAAAGCATGCAAGTTCCAGAGAGCCAGCTTGTGCCGAGCTCATGGGAAAATCCAACCCATCGGAGTTCTGATGAATCGTCCTCGCGTGCGTACCTTGGTGTGGTTTTGGCGGAAATCGTGCCGCCACTGTCCCGTGCTCGTTTGGCTCTTCAATCGCTCAAGTCCGGGCAGGGTCACACTATTTGCCTCCTCGGGGCTCCTTGCTCCAACCTCCGAGGCCTGCGTAAGACTGTCCCCAACACAAACATACTGCAGCACGTGCTTCGGAATTTTGCGACGTTCGAGATCACGCTGTCGCGGAGCCGTTCACATTTTGGGTTGCGCATCGTCTACCCACGATCCTGCCCATGTCCGCCTGCCGAAATCGTGCTACCGGCTACCGCGACAATCCTTCCCACATTTGGCGTGGGACTCGTGGTGCTGCTTCAGTGCATCTCAGTGCGTTGAGCATGGTGGGGTGGAAATCGTGCTCTCGCCATCCCCGGGACAAGCCAGAGCAGCAAGCTCTCCAAGCAAGGGACGGTGCCACCGTCAAAGCAAAGGGAAGAAGGCACAGAACAAAGAAGCCACAATTGGAATGCCTGCGTAGACCCCAAGCAATGAAAGAAAACCTAGAAGCTACATATCCAAGAACCATTCCAGGAGCACACCACGGGCTTCCAAGACCTCCCCAGAAGTCCAAAATGCCCGCCAAAACAGCCGGAAACTGAGAATGACTCGACTCAAACACAAAAATGGGGGATAGGTCTAGCATCTTCACCAGCGGTTTCCTATACTGCTGCTGACTAATGACATGACACATCAACAGGAACAGCTTGCGAACGGGCAAGGTTGTTGTCGCACGGGGTTCGACTGCCGATTACTACACATTACACTGGCTCCCCCTCTGTTTGTCTTTCTGTCTGTCTCTCTGTCGGTCTGTCTGTCTGAAGAAAGACCTGGCCATACTTCGCAGCAAAGCCTCCAGCTTCTGCAGCAAAGCGCTGGAAGAGGTGCTGACCGTTTCCACGAGCGCCGATCTTGTGACGTCCTGGCCGCGGGGGGGTCCCTTGAAACCTGACCCAACGCCTCCTGACCTCTGCTTCGGGCCGGATTCACCTGACCTTTGTGTTCCTCCGTCCGCGCAGCTGCCACAACAGCTAGGCCACTAGAGCCGCTAGGTCCTGAGCACCTGCAATGTTGCCTTGCAGCGACTCGTATGATGTACCTGGCATGCGCGCGCCACCAAAAAGACAGTCCGCGCTGAGCTTCAGTGGGGTACGAGAGCAGGAACTTGCTTGGGTTCTTCTACATGACTTAGTGTGAGGCTGATGGATGTCCGTGAGCATGCTGGTCGGATTAGGCGAGGGCACGCATCTGCTCGAGATCTTTCCTCTGCATGTCCAGCTTTTGCAGCACGACCTCTTGGGAAGAGTCCAGCTTGTGCAACAGCACCTGAACAAGACGGCTGGGGCAGTGCGTGCAGAAGTGCAAATGCTACGGTGCGCTTCGATTGCAACTTGTTTGATTCTTCCAGCATCCTAGGCTTCTTCACTGTCGTCTGCCCGGTCGCCTGGCAAGCGTTCACCGTCTGCATAAGTGTCACCTGCCAGACGTGTGCGTTAACCCGAACGAAATCCACCGGTTCCCATTGTCGTGCCCTGGCTGCCTGTCCGAAATCCATGCGTTGAGCCACGCTCTCTTGGGTGGACTCCAGAGAATGATTGACACTCTCCTGCATCAGATCAAATGAAGGAAGGTAGGTATCCTCGTTGCTGATGGTGTCTCTCCACCGAACCCGACTTCTAACCCAATGCCGGAAATCCAAGAACATCGATTAAAAACGGTGTCCTCGAACGTCTGGAGCTTCGACCTGGGATGCAAACGCTTGGCACAGAGCATGCCGCGAATGTCTTGAACTGCTTTAATACATTAGCTCACGACCCCGCCGGAGTACATTGTAGACTTGTACAACATGCAAGTACCACAAGTGTTTTGCCAAGATGCATGACCGTCTCATGCAAAGGCAGGACCTTGACATTGCTTTGCTGGTTGGCGGATGTTGCAACTGCGAAGCTTCTGACAGCTATTCTAAGAAAATCTTGAACCGCCGATTCGGCAATCTGAGAGTTCACAACTCAAGGGAGGAGCGCCTTAGACCTACGCCGAATGACACTGCCGATTTGGATGAAGGGTCTTTTCTTGCTGTTGGCAAGTAAGTTCTGAACGCGAAGAGTTTGTTCATACCGCGGATCTCTAGTTCAGCCGAAGTGACTGCACGTTGTACGGCAGCCACAATCTGATCGTTGAAAGAAGACATATCCACCACTCCACCTCAAGCAGGCCAAGTCAGCACACTTCGATCTGACCCTGACATTTCTCGGAACAACTTCGGCTGGATGGGTCCTTCCCTAAACGGCGCATCACCAGCCTGGCCTAAAGGAGGCGTCACCACTCCCGTGACCTGTAGGGCAGGGCTGCTGTGCCAGACAGAGCTGGCATGACGGTGGCCGTAGGCTTGGAGATTGAGAGCTCCAGGCAGGGCACAAGAGCAAAGGCGCAAGACAGTGCGGCCTACGAAAGACGTGCATGTAGGCTGCGGAGTGGTCTGTGTATCGGGTGTACGCTCGGATGCCTGCCCCTGCCTCATTCTACTATGACAGCAGAACACCAAAACTCCCGCGTCTCGAGCCCTCAAGCAGAGATTGCCTGACTTCCGGACTTCATCGACGTGATGCGCTCCTTGTTGGCTTCCAAAACCTTCCTGAGGGGCTTGCGGCGTTTCGCGGCAAACGGAGGGTCGACTTACAGACTGGCCCTGCTTGGCTTCACTTCGCTCGGACGTTCTCCCCTGATACCTTTAACGCAGGGAATGGTAAGCTTTTGCCACCCGTGGGTGCGTCGCTGTCGATCTCCCAGGAGGTCTGCACGTTTACACCCGGACCGAAACCATGAGGTGCAGCATTTTGCATTCTTGCTGGGCGACCCGGGGCCTTTGAGAGGTCAGTTGTTTTAATGCAGCCTGGCTTCATGAATGGGTCCTCTTTCTCCTGAGACGAGTCAAACGGAATGCCTGAACTTGACTGCGGCACGGATTGCTTGCAGGCCAGAATCCACCACGCCGCCCTGATCCTGACCTTGGAAATGCAGGCAGCCGGCAAAGCTTGTACAAAGATGTGGCAGCGTGAAACTGGTCCCTGCCCCGTATATTACCGGATCAACTCATCCGCTTCATAGTACGTGGTATTACAGAGACAAATGCGGCACAGCTGGCATGTGAGCCTGACCCCAGAAGCACTCTACTCTACGTGCTCAGACATGCTCAGACCAGCGTCCCATGTTCATCTTTTCGTTGCTCCAGCGGCGCTGGATAGCATCGACAAGCCTTGACTGGACAGTCGACATGGGAGGCAATGGAAAAGGAGCTGAGGAATAACGACACATGCAGATTTAGTTTTTTGGTTCTTTGTTTTTGTGGTTTTTTGGTTTTTCGAAACAGAACTCTTTCCACACCAAAACAAAAAACCAAAAAACCAAAAAACCAAAACTGTTCCAGCATTCTCCGTGGAGCTTTGTTTTTTTGTTTTTTTTGGTTTCGGTCTTCGGGTGGTTCTTCACAGAGACGAATGCCAGATCTTCAGTACGCTTAGCTTTTATTTTCCATGCCGAGACACGCCCACGGCAAGCACAATTCCATGCAGCGTTCCTCACATCTTCAGTGCAACGTCAGGAACCTTCGGATTCCACAACGCAAAGTCTGCGGAAGGTCCCATTGCCTGGTTGAGCCTCTCCAAGACAGCGGTGTTGGTAACGCCGCTCTCAACCTACAGCATGCTCAAGCATCTCAAGTTCAGAGAGTCGCAGATACATGTTCGGAGACGTAGGCCAACCCTCAGAATCAGGTTGTACTGGACGGGAAAACTCGTCGCACGGTGAGTCAAGCCTATAAAGCCTGCTTCGCTACAGTGTCGAGATAAGCTGTCGATGCGTAAGTACACTACAGTGCAGCACCCTGCGAACTTATGCGAACTTGCCACCTGCTGCTTTAGCAACTGCCAGCTCCCACAGACAGCCCTGTTGAGGGTGATGGCCAGCTGCTGACCTGCACTCTGCTCCCAGCTCCAACCTTTGACCAACATCTTGTCTTCGGCCCCGGTGTGGCCGCAACTTCACCACCAGTCCCCGCCTCTTTGGCCCCGCAGTGCCCACCAAAGTGACTGCAGCAAGCTTGGCCGTGCGCGTGAGACTGAGTGTTTAGGTGGGTGTGGTTGCGAGATTCTATTCGTCGTTTCATTTTCCTGGTTGTTTGCGTGATGTTTGCGTGCATGAACCATCCTGGGACATCCGCACGGGGGATTGTTGGACCCTTCATAAGAAAGTACCCCGCTTGCCACACGAAACAAGGTTCCGTTTGGTTTTGGACGGCATCATGTTTTTGGGTTTGGAAACGCTTAAAACTCGAGTTTTGGATGCGCTCGTCGCACTTGCAGCCTTGCGAGGCTCTTTGCCGGGAAGTTGCAGACTGAAGTAGCATTGGCTAACATGCCGAAAATATCACACCTGCCACACGAAACAGGGTGCCGCATAGGAAATCGAATGTAGTGAAATTTTTCATAACAAATAATGTGATATGACATGACATGATATGGTACGACCCGATATGATACCATATGGTATGCTTTGGCATGGTCTGTTATTATGCTGCGATAGTCCAGGCCTCCAAACAGGAAATGAGGGCATGGAAGGAGGAAGTACGGACATCTAAACGGGAGATAAGAGCATCTGAAGGAAATCAGGGCATTTAAGGAGGAAGTAAGGGTATCTACAGGGAAAGTTTGGGAACTTCAGGGCACCGCCACCATCATGAAGACAACTTGACCATTAACATGAAAACTACCACAGGCACACAAACCGGACGTCATGTCCCCACCCTCCCCACCCCCTTCCTCAACGGCTAGACAAAAGTTCAAAAGAAGACAAATGTAGTCGCAGTTGTGCCCCAACGTGCTCGGACACTTTTGTACCGGGTTCCCTCAAGGTGCATGTCCGTTTGCATAGGGACGGGCGGGCGGGTGTGCTGCGCGCGTGACAACCTCACACTGGCATGGTACAAGTATCTGATCCAAGCAAGCTATGCTGTCAGGATGGATCCGGACCGTGTACTTCATGGCGTTTGGTTTAACACATGAACGCAATCGCAGTTTCGGTAGTTGGTTGCCAGCTGAACCTCTAAGTGTCCCTAAGCATGATCCGCCAACATGCGCCCAGAAGTGGAAATGCGAAGGAGATGTTCGAGTCAAAGAGCCAGCAGCTTGAGCAAACGTTCGGTGTGGTTCGCCAGCTGAAGTGTCACCATCCTTAGGCTGAAGAGGCGATGCGTCTTGGGCATTGTTGGGCTATCCTTTGCGGGATGCTAACACCAGCAAATGTGCGTGTGTGTCTCTGTGTGTGTGTGTGCGCGTCTTCGCTTGGAACTTTCGGTGTGCCGCCTCAAATGGAGATTCGTCCGAGGGACGTGTCGGCCACAAGCTCCACCAACTTCTCCTCGCTTTCCTCAGGCGTTGCTTCAACGTCTTTGCTGCGCCGCTGTCCACGATGAGTCCACGATGATGCATGCTGCCACACATTCTGTCAGTGCTGGACACCCTCCAGGCCCCACTGTGTAAATGTGAGAAACGACCTGTGACTAGTGCGTGGCCAAGCCACGGCCTCTTCTCCAAGACCGAGCCCATACTCCTGCGAGAACAACTGCTGCGGACCAGGCCGTGAAATTACGAGCACAGGTCCTCGGGGTTCAGGTTTCCGCGGCCGCCCTTGCTGCTCTCCATGATGGCCTTCCTAGGGTGGCCAAACGATGTTCTGACCAGAACACGGACGCAAGACACGCGTGTCCCCACTGAGTCCCATTTGGGCATAGTGTGGGTTATCGAAGAGTGAAGCAGCAATGACTGGAGATCAAACTCGAGCACCTGTGGCTGTATTCCAAATGCAATCTGGGTGTCTGGTTCAGCGCATTCTCAGGTACTTCGTCCGAGGGGGACAGGCCGTACAGCTCACGTGCTGCTTCCAGCTTCCTCTGGTGGACCAGTTTCCTTGCAGCTTGTGAAACTCTGACTGGACTGTGACTACCTGGCCAAACACCAATTCACGAGTGTTGTCGTCCGGACTGAAGAGGAAAGAATGTCGAAGGCCCTGGAAAACCATACACTCCTGACTCGGGACAACATGCCAGGACCAAACAAGCACCCGGCATTTAGTATTTGGGTGGAAGGATTATCTACATGCCGCCGGGACCGGGTTCTTTGAGCAAGTCTCATACGCTGACCGATGATGATCATCGAGAACTTTGCACACCTTGGTGCTCATCAGTTGAGGTTCCGGTAGACCCAGCACTGGCGACATTAAGTTGGATGGTTGAAGATGGTAGACTTCGTTCAAATCCATCCAGTACGTCAGAGTGTCGCCACGGCAAAGCTTGCTGGAACTCCTTGCCCATGTCATCATGCGTGCCTAGGCACATGTTCAGCACAACCCATCCCATCTCGATGGTCAACTCCTCGTCGAATAGGTTGAAGCCTTGCAAGACTGCGCACGATAGAAGCATGCCAGATCTTGGAACACCCGTGGGTCTGACATACTCTGTGCACGGGGACTAATTGTCCATTAACTACTCGCCAGACACTACTCAGATGTAGTCGAGTCATGTTGAATCAAGATCCACGTCATCGTCCACAGCTTCACGGCAAAACGGTGCAACTCCGCCATAGCTTGGGTCCCGATTAAAATCGTTGAATTCAACTGCAACGCATACACCAGACTCGGCAGATAGCTAGAACTGCATCCAACTCTTTCCAGCCTTCCGGGCTGAGAGCGAACCAGATCGGAAACGGAAACCACGTGGCAATCAGGACCAAGGTCAGTTTGCCTCGAAACCGCTTCACAACAGTCACGCCCCACTCGCTGCATGCACCACTAGTTATGACAAAGCCGCCCCCGTTTGCAAGCAAGCTGCGGTAGTCAGACTGCCCATGCAGGATGCTCTCTTCTCCTTCACTGTTCCTGCAGTCAGATGTCTTGCGTGTTCGCAGCCCAAGCCTTCCCGGCAGCCACTGGGCTTCTACATTCTACAGTAGGCCGTTCATGAATCACAGTCCACTCGGTGCCGGGGATGCAGCAAAGCAGCTCTGAGATTTGCTGGGCGTTGTAGTAGAACATGATAACGACGAGAATCATGCCAAAGCCGAACCAGATGTAACGAAGTCCTGGTGGCTGTTACCCTCTGCCAGCAGAAGCTACCTGTGTGCATGCTGCTCGAAGAGGGTCTGGAATCATTGGCTTCGTGAGATTTACGCTGACTGTCCTCCATCCGTAAAGGTGGCAGCAACACCACACAGAAGGACAGCTGCAGACAGCAACGGCATCATGAAACGTCCTGAGAGAGGAGCAAGCTTTGACCCGCACGATCTCAACATCGGAAACGCTTCACATGCTTGCATGAAGCTGCCGTGCACATCAGTCCGACCAAACATCCGTTCATTGCCTCTGCCGAATGGTAGCTAGTGGGTAAACTCATCCAACCCCCTCGTCATGGCCACTCTTTCAATGATGATCATAGTTTTGCTTCGGGACTCCATGGATTAGGGATTCGCAGCAGGGAAAGGGGCGACTCATCAAGCGAATCTATTCCCGTACAGCACTCGTGAGTGGCGGAGGCTTGGTTTTCTTATGTGCGCGTGAAGATTTCCTGAATGTAGTGGAATGTTCGGGCATGTGCCAACCAGCTTTTCTGCCTCCTAGCCGGTCAAGGACATTGTCACTGATGCCCACGGTCTTTGCTAAATGCTGACAGTTGCTGCGAATTTCACTTGCAAAAGAAGAAGGAGGCTGGTTAAAGACTAGTGCCGATCTTGCGGGGTCGAGACAGCATGTGTGCACTGCGCAAACAAACATTCCGGTCATGCTGGACAAGGGCCTTCAGGTTGAGGCGGGGTGGGGCCCCCCGCCTTCCACCTTGTGCAACGCCACAGCCACCTTGTGGTGAGAGCTGGGTTTTTGCGTGGTGGCGCGGGGCAGGGGCCCGCCCTCCGCCCATTTAAGTTTTGTGAAACCACCAAATAAGCTCCTAAACGCGGTTTTGACCTGGGCCACTCCAACTCAGAGGTGAATTGAAAAACGGCAACTCCCGCAAGCTCCACGGAGCTAGCTTTCGTGACTTATGCCTTATGCGATCGCCGCTGTTATGATGACTCCGGCTCGCTTAGCGGCGACTGCGAAAGCAGTAATGATGAAAGCGACGACAAAGTCTGCAGCTTCCCCCAGAACACGTGGACTAGAGGTCGTCAGACCTGCTGCTGCAAAAATGTGGCGGCGTCTGGGAGTAGTCCAGAGTGGCAGCATCGATCTGACGGAGTTTTGCTTCTGTGAGGGCGAATGTAGACGACCACTTGGCAGGAGCATGTGGAGGACTGGCATTACAATGCAACCACCGTGCAAGAAACGGTTGGCTAAGACACGTACAGTAGGTGCCTCGTCAGCGTGACAACACAACATACCAAGTAATCAAATGCCTTCTAGGTCTGAAATAATCAAGGGTCGCCAACATTTTGGTGTCATTTCTTATTTGACTTGGCCTCCGGCAACCTCGAATTGAAACCTAATCAGCGCAGCGGGTTGCATCTCTCATTTGGCGGGTGTTCATGTTTTTGGCCCGTCGTGCCCAAACCGCGGAGGCCAGTACTTCCTAATGCCCATAGCACTGCGCAGCATCAGCAGCTGTGCTGTGTCAGTGAGTGTGGGTGCCACACATGGTCAAGTGGTACGAACTAGCTTATTCGGCTCTGTTGCAGGACAGTGCTGGCACTGAGAGATCCTGAAGGCGCAAACAGATTTCTGAAGGTATGAAATTGATAAAGGTAGGCTAGGACATGCGGGATTCCCTCGGCAAGCGGCCATACTTACTTCACTCTGAAAGCTTACGCTGATCTAGCATGACCTGAAGAGGAAGAGCCTTCTTTCGAGAACAACTGGATTCTTGAGTGCAGCTTCCCAGCCAGACTTTCAGCGAAGCGTCGGTAGGATGGCACTCGTGCACCTGCGAGAATGACCTGGGCCATTCATGGTTGGAGAGGACCTTGCAGCCCGGAGTGCAGCCGCGGCACCAACTTCAGCTGCAGGATGGGGCACCTCTCAGCATTTGCTGTCGCGAATGGACGTGTCAAAACCGGAATCCCAGAACTCTGCAACGAATGTTTGCACACCACAGGCAATCTAAACAGCGGCATCCGGGACTGAAGCCTTTCTGTGTGAATTGCTGACGGGGTGCGTGAGGACCCACTCAACAGGCCGAGCCAGCTGAAGAACAAAGCCTCCTGTGTAGCCAGGAATTTGGAAGTCGTCGATGCCGGTGAGCCTCGGGTGGTGAAACTTGGCTTCGCAGTTCCTATTTCCTTGTGGCGCTTAGATACACTTACATATTCGTCTTGGAAGCTGTAGGATGTTGAAGAAGCCGGAGAAGAGGCACACCGCGGTGCTCAGGGTTGCACAGACCGCGTGCCGCTGCTCCAGCGGCGCTTTGGAGGCAACTGCCACCTTGACTGGCTGGGTCAAGCAATTGTGACAAGAGCAGAGGCTTCGAAGCCCTTCGAAACACCCTGTCTCAACAATCTGCCACTGCGTTTTGAGTCGTCACGCCTTCGCATTGTTGGCGAAGATCAGCCACATGGCCAGAACGATGAAAGCCTCGGCAGCAGCATGCTCACGTATGCCCTCGGTGGATATAGAGGTAGACTGTGGTAGTCTGCATGTGCCCACAGTCAGATCAAGCGGTGACTCCGCAGGCTGGAACCGAGGCACCGGTCTCAGCATTTAAGGGTGAAACTTGTGACAAGGGATCGGCCATACAGCCATACCGTATGGCCCAGACCTCTAGCACAACCTGGTTCTGCAACCATGCTGCTGTACCCTGAACAATCTGCGCGATGTTGTGTGCGTCGTTCCAATCCTTGGTCGGGGGGCACTGGGCCACTTCTTCTAGCAAAATTGCGCTTGAAACCTCTACGACGCAGCCCCCGCCCGAGACTGAGCTATGTAGGGTTATCGGAGTCACCGAAATTGAAACAAAGCCTGCATTGCGTCCAAGGGTCCACAGTGTCAACGCATTGCTCGGTTTGGAGTCGACGCATTCTGTCAGTCGATTCCTGGAGAATCACTGGCCGCAAGTTACCGGGCAGGACACATCGACTGAGCTGACCGCCCAGCATTCCAGTGCACCCCCCATAGGCCTGGATTGCGGCGATCGCCTGCGAAAGCCGGCTTTGCTCGACTTGCATGACATCGCGCGGATCCTTAAAGGCAAATCGCGGCAAGCATGCAGCATCTGTTGCAGTGAGGGCAGTGTGAAGGCGACAGGCAAGGCCACCAAAAAATGCAGTGCAGCGCAGAAGTTCAACTGTGGAGCCAAGTACGACATCGAGGGCGTGTCGGACCACCTCAAGTTGCCAGTTCAAGAGAACTGTGAACCCAGCACACGGAGTGAGAAGCGAGAGGTTCAGATGTTCAGCTGGGTTGCGGGCGTCGATGTCGTGAAACGGAGGCTGTCCCCACGGTTGCGAGCTGTGATGGCTGCGCAATCATGCATCTGATAGCATCTGGCAGAGTCGATTTCACCTTCTAGTTTTCTTCCAGTCTTCGCAAGAACTTGGTACAGGTGTGAGTGACTGGCACCAGAAAGCGTAATGGCTAACCAAACGGCAAGTCGGCTCTAGTCCTAGATGCAGAAGCTACAGTAGACGTAGAAGGCAACCTGGAGGGACCGTCACTGGAAACTCGCGCCTATTCCGGAAGCATCTGAACGAACTGCGAAACTAAATGCAACCCGGCGTGTAGCAAACATATGATGAAATCAACGGGAGCCATTTGCACAAGGCCGCGCCAAGAGTCTGCATGACAAACATCGCACAAGGCACAGCCATGCAATATCGTCTTGCACTTCCCCGAAAGCCGGCCTACAACGACCACTCGAGTGGGATGTCTTCAAAACGGACACTAAAATCCACATCGTGACGACTGCGGACCTATAGGCAGTCCCTGTAAATCCCTACACCCGCGGATCCCTACCAAACTGTGAAAACTGGGCTTCGTGCCGGGGGAAGCAGCAGGAACCAGTAATACATCCGCCACATCGCAGAGACCTCTTCCGGACGTGACCGGTAGACAAAGCTGCGGTCTGGGCAAATGGCGTCACTACCCTGAGATCGGCAAGAAGCTACGCTCTGAAAACGCAGCACTGCCTGGCAAACGACCGCCGTTCGTGCATTCAATGAGGAGAAGCATGCCACGACCTTGCAATGCTATTGGCTGCAGCTGGTAATTAAAGATGTTTATTTGGGTTAGCAATCTGAGAGAGCTGTGTCACCAAAACCTACAAACCACGTTGAGCCAACCAGTGCCGCAAGAGCAAACAAAGACCGTTCTCATCTACTGCGTCCCTAGGCGAGCTTGGCAACTACAAGCCCTCAACATCAAAGCATGAACGAAGCCCTGTTCAATGGACACACGATTGCCCTGGCTAGAAGGTGCTGATTCGTGAGGCACATGCCCACCAAAGCTCGATGAAGAACGCCAAGTCCTTGACTCCATTTCATGCTGAGCATATAGAAATGTCTGATTTGACCCAGGGTTTGAGAGCCGCGGAAAGAACACTTGGAGGGTTATCAAGCCGCTTCATTCTATGACATTCTTAGAATCCTGGTGCAGGGGAGCTGAGTTGGAGGAGGAGGAGGAGGAGCAGGCAGACTCGCAAGTAGTAAGGCATAGGCGAGGAGAGGAAGGTGCATTGCCCTTCAAGCCCGTAATCTGTGGTGGAAATGTAACAATAAGTCTGACGTCGTTCTGGCTTCCGGATGGACGGCCTCGTCGACCCTTTCGCACATTTTTCGGCAACAGTTGCACAAACAAATAGAACATAATCTGCAACCAGGGCCAGGAGTCTGACAATCACGACGAGTTGTCAACAACTGGACATGTTTCCAAGATCTACGTAGTCCCTCTGCACGGTTCTGATAAATACCAGAGAAAATAACGAGGGCTATGCGCCAGGACCAAAGTCTCTCCCCTTGGAAGCTGCAAGCCGCGGTATTATGCTGCCAAGTGTCGAGAATGGTTGCCCGGAACCCTCGTCGAGGCTTCAGCTGGGTCTGCGTGAACCACCTGAGCCGTAGAGGTTAAAGCAACCACAAAGCTCCCGAAAAGATCCTACCCCAAGACCCGAGAAGATTCTGCACTGTATCCACGATTAGGAAGCCTCAACCATGGTCCATGCCCTGTCAAACCGGCTGAATGCATTGACCGGCATGGCATAGTTGATGTGCAGTCTGAGCTGTCAGCTTTTTCCAGTGAGAGCCACCGTCTTCGAGGAAGAACTGAAGCCAAGCCTTGCAGCTGCATAGCCGCATAGCCGGCGGAGTTTGCGCACAGTGCACAGAAGAAATCTGTCATGACATTCGCGTGTGCCTTCATGTCGTTCGCCCAGCAAGAGGGCCGAAATTGGTACGGATTGAAGATGAAAGGTGCCAAAAGCCAAGAGACCGTGACCTGCATTTCCGATTTGGATGTGAATCCACTTCTCGCGCAAGCTGAGTTGGGCTTCCGGCCAAACAGAGCGACACCATGATGCCATAGAGTTGTGGACCCGTGTTGTCCATACCTTGCGCATCAGAGCACATTGACATACTTGCCGGCTGGGGGCTCCCCCACCACCATCTGGTAATCTTACCCCTGTTGCCCGTTTAGTTAAGCACCTCGAGTCTGCTGCAAGCAAATATACAGCGAAGGCTGGCTGCAGCTGTGATGCCTCCAGCAACTACAACCAGAGCCATGAGAAGCAGCAGGGCTGCTCCGTCGTAGTACCTTAGCTTGACTATTCCATGGCCGTCTGGCAGCTGCGAAGAATCGACACGTTCTGCTGCTGCTTCTATTCAGATGGACCCCTCCGCACGTGCCGCCGAGGCACGTGATGCGAGCGTAGTCCAGATAAAGACCTCCAGGCTGAAGTCGACCTCAATGGGCAATTCACAGAATTTCACAGAGCTGCCGTTACTGTCCGTTACTGTGCCGTTGGGACCCCGGCCCGAGTCGGTGACTACGCCCACGAAGGGTCGCCTTTCTGTTGGCAGTCCTCTTCCTGTGGCAACCTTCGTGAAGACAGTTAGCTTCCCAACCGCTTGCAGCGAGTATACGGTGCGTGAGGGCTCAAGCAAGGCGCAAAACCTCTTATTTGACAACTTGGCAGCACCCACCTGACGACAGCAAAATGTCTGCACGAGACGCTCTGGCTTCTTGTGTCACTATAGCACTCTCACTTTCGGTTCGTGGTGAAAATCGGACGCAGCACTTGCATCCTTCTACGCCGTGAACAACTCTAGTTTGTGCGCCTGCTCAGCCAGGTGCACGCAGCTCGCCACTCTTCTGATCGCATTGCATTTTGTTGCATGGCCCGTGTGACCAAGATTGGCCAAGTTCTGGCAGTGCCAGAGAAGGTGCAAACTCTAGGCCGACATCCTCGAAACGAGCTTTCAATGCAACGGGTTGTTGCCAATCGCGGAAGCCGCCACAATTGTTCCAATGCTGAAGAAAGGCAAGGATGATCCCTGGTACTTCCTCGGAATCGCAGAGGCTTGGGTAGGGCTCGCGCTCATTGTATGAATGATGGACTCGCTTCTGACAGTGGGTAGGCCGCATCAAACTCACTCGCAACAGGATCTGAAAGCGGCTATGGCTTTGCAAAACCTTCAAGTGTATTAAACAAACCTCAGCCCCCGAGGAAAGGTGAGAGCGGTATGATGCTTGGCAATGTCGGTTCTCAGGCAGGATGCACATCGTTCTTTATGGGATCCTCAAGAAATAACGTCTTCGCGAAGTAGATCTGCGGCAGGATCAACGCAAGCAGTCCAAGCGCATAGTTCGTCTCACCTTGGTGGAGGGCGGGCGATGCCGGCAGCAATCTACGGCGAATTGGACCGACGGCCGGTTCGTAAGCACTCATATACATGCTCGTCCAGTCTCCAATGTAAAGCAAATACCCGACAATGGTGAGCTGGACTGAGTCCTTGATGATCGGTGCCATGTACCTTGGCTTTCCCTGGGTGCACACCTAGAGTCTACAGTGGTGTAGGAGCAATCCCGCCACCACCTTCATCGTATTTAGGGTTTGCGCTTGTGCTCTCCATTTGGGCAAGGGCAAGCTCAACGCCTGGATGCTTTGCGGTGTCCACCCCAAAGACAACTGGAGCGGAGGAAAGCCCCAGCTTCGCATCTCCTGACAAGGGCCCGGGCCTGGTTCGATCTGGAATCTGGAACTGAGTGACCCCCTTGCGCCTTCCACGCTCTTGAAGTCGTTGACAATGGCAATGCCGACAGCCGCGACTGAGTACCAAAGAGTCAGTGCGATGATTTCCGGTGTCGCCTTCACAGGAAGGCTCTGAGACACTCAATGGAGGGAATCCTCCACAATGGGAGCTGTAGGAATGTGTCTTAAGGCTCATGGCCTGACCGAACGTGCACTGCCCAGCCAGCCACGGCAAAGCTATGTAGCTAGAACCCAAGGCATAGCAGCCGGAGATCCAGTTTTGCTTCAGCTTTAGCCTCAGCGGAGACTGAACGGCTGCACTCGCTCCTGCCCACGAAGCAAGTATTTATTGCAGACATCCGTTGTGCTTACACGAATGGTCACGGAGAATTTCCTTTTGCAGCCGGGCCGTGTTGCCTTTCGGCTTGGTGCCGAAGTAACCGTGAGCCAAGCAGCGGTGGGGCCGAATATATGTAAGCCATGAAGACACCTTGGGGTGAATTGATTCCTCAAGATTCAAGACATTCTAACATCCTGCAAAAAACGGTACTCATGAGACGATACCAGAGACGATTGGGACGGATAGTGTGCGCAGGGGCGAGCACTGTGACATCTTACGCTCAGCTCTGCCAGCAGAGACACCCACAACCGCCACGGCAAAAACCGTCGGAGGCCAATGGCCCTGCCAGATATCCTGCGGCATTGCCGCGGCCATCAAGCACTCGTCCCATACTTATAGGGCTTGGTCGCAGTCTTACAGCTCTTTTGTGGAAGAGTCTGGACCATGCCTACAACATGGGCTGCAGAATGGACAAACACGTCGCAGGTCCAGTGCCGCCGCCATTCCTAAGCCCAGGCCGCCCAAAACGTAGATCTGCTGCCAGACTTCTTCCTGAATGTTTGCGTGAATTTAACTGGAGAGAGCTACAGACACCTGAGTTTGGGGCCTCTGTGATGCGGCCAGAGGGAATCGGGCGGTAGGGCTCGTTGATAGCATCCAGATCCTTGTCGTACCAGTCATTCAGTGTTTGCCTTGGGTCGAACTTCATCATGGGCACTGCTTCATGAATACTTTGTTCATGGAAAACGGTTCTTGCCTTTTGTGAACTCCCTGCACCCGTTGTTTGTCTGAGGCTACAGCCTCCCTTCATTGTTGAACATAGCGAGGATGTGACCAATGCGGGCAAAGGTACGTGTAGCCAACCAGGACTGGACCGGACAGCGTCACACACAAGAGGAACCTAAGCCGGGCAGTCTCCAGGCATCTGTCTAATGTTCGCCTGTGACTAATAAATGGGGTGGGATTGATAAAATAATTGTTCGGGCCGGTTCTGCCGATCGCTTTCTGGGAAGACTACAAGCCTGCAACCGGTCCCCGGACGCCCAAACAATTAAATGGGGTTGTAATAAAAAAAAATGTATTTCCGGCGGCGCTGCTTTTGGGCATGGCGAGCCTCTTCTGAGTTTCCAAAATTTGCCTGCTCCCTCTCCTCCCTGCCCCAGCAACGGAGAAACCAAATGTGACCGCCTTTTGGGCTCGCCGGGCCCCGGCGAGCCCAAAAAGCGGTCACATTTGCTCCTTCCCTCCCTGCACCCTAGCAACGGCCAGCGCGCTATTATCATTATTTTTACTACTACTGCTACTACCACTACAAACACAAACACCAATACTAGTACTGGTAGAGCTAGTAGAATAGTACTGGGATTAGTACTAGTATTGGTATTAGTACGAGTACTGCTACTAGTACTAGTACTACTGCCACCAATCCTCCCTCCCATTGTTCCAACCCCTGCAATCGTTCGGCTGCGGTCCCGGTCCGCGCTTATTCCCAATCCTGGNNGGGGGGGTTATTAATCACACCCCCACATTAGACTTAGAAAACCGGCAAAGTACTGACCGAACAATTCCTGTCCGGCTACTCTGGTGTCCTGCGAGCCCGGAGATAAGGGTGGGGAGCGGGGGGTTGCGGTTGTGCTCGGAATGGCGCACGTGCACACGCACGCACAAACACCCAAGACACAGTGGCACAAACACACACAAGCACAACACACACACACACACACGCTGCGAGAAACGACGGCCGAACCGCGTCCAATGCCAACGATAATCCTGGTTTCAACTGCCAACTGCTGCTGACACCGCCAACTCCTGATCTTCTGTTCCCTGGCGCATGCTGTGTAGATGCAGGTGCAGGTGATTGATCAGACCACCATTCCCCCGTCTTGGAAAAGCTTCGTTGGCACAGGTATCCAAAACAAAGGCCTGTGCCCCCTTGCATGCAAAACTTACTGGTAGGACCCATGTGTAAAGGGCTGAAACCCACAAACAAAACCCATGCGTACTGGACTCAAGAGCTTTGGTTTTTCCAGCTGCAAAAAATCAGCGAACATATTCCAGAGAATTTCATCTTCTGTCTTCTTTGAGAAGCAGATCGTTGATTTTCCGCTGTGTGATACATGGTCTTACAGGTAAGGGCTGCAGTCGGCGACGGTGCCGGCACACGGGGCCTGAGAGCGTCAAACGAGGCCGCAGCCCCTCTCCTGGCATTGCCTGCATGTTTTATAGCTCGTGCATATGACTTGCAGGCCTGCTATACGACCCCGTTGAGTTCGCAGGTAGAACCTGCAGCTTCCACCGGTGCCAGCAACACGGGATGTAAGAGCTTCGCAGGTAAAGTCGCAGCCACTTTCACCCCCGGCCTGCTTGTTTTTTTGTCTACGGGCAAATAAAAATGAATGCGTGCAACGCTCACAAATGCCAACTCGTAGCGAGTAGTTAAGTACAAACTTGCCAATTCCATGCCCAGAATCAATACCAACTCGATTGCCAACTCATGACAGCGAACTACGTACGATGTCAATAGCAACCCCGGTTTCAGAGGTCAACTGATGCCAACCATGCCGCTTGGTGACTAATGCCACGTGATGGCAACTCCGAGTCTTGCCTTCTCTCGCACACGCCTTGTACATCCTCATACTGGTTGATCAGACCCCTCTTCCATTTTCTCGGAACAGCTTCGTTATTCGTTAGCACAGGCCCGTGGCCCCCTGCATGCAAAAGTTACTGGTAACTGGTGCGACTAGGACCATGTGCACATGGGCTGCCACATGCATGCAAAAGAGAGCCTGAAGGAAAGATGCACCGACACTGGTTACATCAATTGCATCAACAACGTGACATGCAGTGCTCTGCCCAACTCCCCATCATCTGCACAGCCAGCTTTAGAGTCTCTTCGGCCTTGATTTCTGGATTGGAACTTGGTTTGGCATGCCTGCAAGGTACAGACTAGCGGTTTCCATGCAAAACACATGACTCGTCACGACGGCGCAGCTGACCATGGGAAGGCATCTGTGTATGGCGCCTGCTCGCATCACGTCCGATACATGTGCTGGCTTCTTGTATGCGTGACGCTTGAAGTCATGCGGGTCATGTGTACTGACGCCGTGGTTTCAACTCGATTGCCTGCCAAGGCAAATTGTATGGACCGTGTTTGCTTGCACCGACATGATGTGATCTGCAGGCGAACTAGAACATTTGACGCAGCCCGAACAAAACTTACTTACGGTGCAACCATGCAACCACTACACAAGAAACGCCCGATTAAGAAACACAAGGGCCAGACTTGTTCCACAGAACTTTTCTGATCCGACTCAGACAAGTTCGCCTTTAGTTTCGCATTTCCGGATTTTCCCATGGGAAGCTTTTGTGGACAAGTCAAGCTCCCTTCACCAAACATGCGTTTGCGTGGGGACTGCGAGGTGCGACCTGCCATGCTTGCTGTGGCTTGCACGTGAGCAAAAAAACAACATGCGTTTGGCTTCGGGATCTCCCCGCGCCCTCGGCTAGGCCTTGAAACGGAAGCGTCTTCCTTACATTCAGCAACAAAAAAAGATCCCAAAAACCGTTCAAAAGCAGGAAAAGATGGTAAAGGGAAGATTGTGAATGCCGACAAAAATATGACACTTAATTGATAGCATGAACCTCCAGATTCATATTATCAATCAAGTGTCATATGGTTGTTGTCATTCAAAAATCTTACCTTTTCCTGCTTTTGAAACGATTGAATGTAAAGCAGTTCATCGATGAAATCAACTACTTGTTTTTTCTCTGCGCAACTCCATCAGCTCCATCAGAGAAGCTTTCCTTTCCCTGCTAGGGTCGTAATTCCTAGTATAGCCTTCACGGGAGAACGTTCTTACAACCCATATTCTGATGCAAGAGGAATTGGAGTGGATAGCAGAAGCTTTTAAATATATCCACGAGTGGCTAATTTGTCTTACTTGTACTCACTACTCACCGACATAGCCCCCTTCGGCTCCTGCTCTGGAGGTTCTTTTCCCTCTCGTATGGCTGAGATCTTTGGAGGTTTCAGCATGCCCCTTCTGACTGACTCTTAACGTACTAATTTCAGAAGTCGCAGTCAAACAAGAAATGTTGTCAACATGTCGGTGCCCTTCCCTTCCAGCTTGCATGTTGCTTGCTGTTTCTTGTGCCCAGCTGATGCGTTGGCGGCATCAAGGCCTTGCCTGCCACTTTTACCACGAGGCAGCCTTTCACTAATCGTGGAGCAGGGGTCAGCTTTGACGTAATTTCCACATTTTGCAACATGAAGAAGTCAAGCAGAGAGGACATTGCTGACGAGACTCTTTGCATACTCCTCTGGACCTGCTGTTGACCAGTCAAAGTTGCCACTGGCACACACGCCTGCAGCGGATCCAACTCACGGCTTCGAGGGCGACGAAGGCTCACGCTGCGGCGTCGGAGAAACTGCTAGCTGTCGTGAGCTCGTGCCGGAACGTCTCTGCAGCTCCCGGCCTGCAATGACGCCGAAGATCAGCGGCGGCCAGGTGACTGGCTTGCAGAGCTGAAGCCGGATCCTGCAGTAGGTTTCCACCAGTTATCACCAGTTCCGCAGCGAAATCGCCATTTCGGAAACAAGCTCTGCTGGCTGCTTGCACAGCCATGCACCGGGACATGAATTTGTGAAAAGCATCTTCCACAGCGGCTCATCATCGGTTTCGCTGGCCCCCTTCATGCCCAACAGCTGCTGAAGTGATCCTGCCAGATGCTGGCACATCCCATCAAAGCCAAGAGAGCGCCTAAATGCAATCCTAAGACTGTCCGGTGTCCTAGTCATAGTCGCAGTCACAGTGCATGTGACACGGCCCAATGGAACCACGCTTTGATGTCTCCCGGCGTCCTTTCTTTTCTTCTGCCCTCCTGGTACTTCTGTGCCCTTAGATCTTGCGAGGGAGATCCAGGGATGCAGGCGGATATTTCCAACGTCTCGGGGTGGTGCTTTTCGAGGGCTTTCTATTCTCGCAGGCCTCAAGTACTGTAGAGGAAACATTTCGGACAATGTAGATGACCTTGGGGCAGGGCTGTTCGTCTGAACAATGAGCCGTTAGATCGCACACGTCGGCATGCTCTAAAGACAATAATTTACGGAAGCCATCTGCAAACAATGTGCATGCAGACTAATTATCGAAGACCGCCTACATGCTAGACTGCTAGCCTATTGAAGTCAGGACTCCAATCCGTTCGAATACGAACATGTACTTTGACACGCACGACGCGACTCCCCCACTTACCTGAATCCATCAGCACAAAGCTCCTGCAGTTTCGGCTCTGATTCCCTCAGATAAGTTCTTCCGCAACAAAGCCTCACGCTTCCAGCTCAGCTGGTGCCCTCCTTGCGGATGAATCGCGAGACTGCGACCTCGCAGCCAGCACGGCCAACATCGCGAAGGGCAACGCCTCAGTTGCAGGCACAGCACACACGTCACAGTTTCAATGTGCAAGTCCCAAACTTTCATGGCAAGGTATGAGTTTCTTGCACCATTTCCTTCCGAGTCTCCGCAGAGGCCGCAGAGGCGGAGACCAAGCTTGAGCCGCTTGAGTCCAGGTCGCCAGCTGCCGGCCTGACCTCGCGACGCATGCGACGCGAGGCGTCCGCTGCCCGTAAAGAACTCGAAAACGGCGCCTGATGTGACTTCGGCAAATCCGTAGATGGGGCCGCGCGCCCGGTTGACACCGAGATGAACCTCAAAAAGCGAAGTCCGGTCTTTCTGCTCTTTTCTTATCCTCGTGACCTGGCTGCGATTCCCTGCCACGCAACCCTGCACTTCCAGCACCCAATGCCACTGCGCAGAGAGCTGCTCTGAGCAGTGGCCGCCTCAGAATCAAAGCTTTTCGGTAGCATTCGTCGCCAGTGGCTTTCTGTGGAAAGTCTCTCAGTGCCTCCAGCGCGGGGCCGGGCCGATGGCAGCCATGGCGTAGGCTTCGACTGCAATCGGCTGCAGCGGCTACAAGCTTGTCGAAGCTTGTCGGAGCCCGTGCGACAATGGAACCTCTCTGGACGGGTGCAAACAAGGCAGAGGCGAACCGAGTCAGGGGCATAAGTTGCGCCGCCATACTTGAGCTCATTCATGGTGTAGAACCCGATCACCTACGATTCAGAAAGAAGAGGCGAGAGCGGGCGCGGTGCCGCTCGAGGGGGGGCGCGGTGCGAGGCCGGCCGGGCCTTGGCCTGGAAGATGAACATGATCGGGGAGAGCCTTTTAGAAGCTCTCTCCACCACTCAGAGCTCCGAAGCATGGCGAAGCGCGCTTCCGCCACTCGGGAGGGCACGTCAGGAGCTGCTTCACGAGGCGTATGATCGAGGTCACCAGGCCGGCCTTCCAGAGAAAGCCAGGACGTGTCCACAAGTCTGCCATAGGCTGCCCTTTGCCTGCATCCACACTTCAAAGAAAATCGGGGCCATTTGAGCAAGGAGGAAAACGATGAGCAAATTGCCCGAGTAGATGTACCTGTTGTCTGGCTACTGTACTGGCTTTTCGCGAAATGGGGCAGCAGTAAGCTTGCAGAATTCAACACGTACCTGCCATGAGGCGTGAGGAGGCGGCAGGGTGCCCAAATATGTAAAAGCTACGGACTGATATGTTTGACGATAGCAACGAAACCGTGAAAGCCACCTGTGCAGCATGAGCCAGCCCGAAGCACGAGGGGCCCCTGGAGAGAAAGCAAAGCAGCTGGACTGAGGCTGCACTCTCATGAGGGGACTCAGGACTCGTTCCCGAAACGCCGGGGCACTGCCACGCTTCAGCCATGACTGACCTTGCCGACATCTTACAACAACCAATGCCAGCTGTCATGGACGCACATGATGCCTGTCTGAACACCGTTGAATTGAAAGCACCCGATCATCACAAATTCTCAGATTTGACATAATTTTCGTGCTGCGTTCTGCTGGGACGGTGGACGCTGCAGACTGTCCAGCAGCGCTGCACCTGCAGAGAAGCTCGCTGGGATCTGAGTCTGAGTTTCCTCTCGCACTTCATGGTTGTTTTGGCCTGTTCGTCCCTTTGTTTTGGTCTCTTCGTCGCTCGGCTCCACGCTTCAGGTCTGCTTCAAACGCTTCGGCTCTGGGGCTCCGGGCTTGATGGAGAGGTCGTTGGAATCCTGCGAGTTTGGACTCGGCTCGGACAGGCGGGACAGGGACCAAGGACGAGCCTCGCAGCCGTTCAGGAGGATCAGCAGCCAAACCAGGGTAAGCACCGGAAGACCCCAAGAAACCTGAAGCAGCTCTAAATGCGCACTGTTGACGCCTCTCTCCAGAATCCCCATGCGGGGCCACAGCCGGGATCCCGACCGCCCACTGAGACAAGTAGTGGCCCATGTGCGCATAGTAGAACCTTGATACAAGCAGCTTTTGCAGAACACGTCTTTGTCCTGGATGGCTGGCTGGCAAATGCTTGTCACACCCGCAAAGAGGCCACACTGTCACAAGCCGAGCTGCGACAAGAGCTCCGGCAGCGGCAACAGACTCCCCAGGCGGAGCGTCTGTCTTGTGATCCTAAGCTTATAGCAAGCATGTGGAACCTGTTCTGAGAAGGGCTGCACCATAGCAGTAAGAGCTTTGCAGCTGCTCACCAGCTCCCGATGACAGCTTGGAGAAGAAGGCAAGCACCTTGAAAAGTCGAGGCAAGACTGGGTGCAGAGAACATGAACACCTCAAAACCATCTTCAGCCTGCGCTCAACATGTAACAAGCCCCGAGCGGTGTTGAAGCCCAGATCCCGACCTGGCAAAGACGACCGGTTGAACAGTGCCGCTGTGTATAACCGTGCCGCGAGCCTTTCGCCAAATGAAAATATTCACGATGCTTGATGGTGCGACCTCCATGGAGGAAACCATCTCAGGAACGCTTCCCTTGAAGCCTTCCTCCCACTCTGAGAAGCAAAAGCTGCGACAGGTGGGCTACGCGCGCCTCCTCCGCGCAGGACGAAATCCATTCCCGCGAAAATGTCCTCGCTTGTACTGCCGACCGTGACTATGTCGTGCATGTGAACACCCGCCCGGTTGGGCAATCGGGTTCGTAGGAGACAAACCAATCTCTCCGGGAGAAGCTTCTTTCAGGCTTTCGTTTTCTCGAAGAATCCCTTTCTGCCTTGAGTGTTCCTGCTGTGTCATGGTCGTGGTCGCTTGCCGCGCGACGCCCTGATTCGCGACTTCTCCTATAGTGAGCAACACAACCTCCCCAGCCTAACACAGGTCGAGGCGAGAGCCACCCAGTCCTCTGACAGATTCAATGTCTTCGTCGCCTTGGACACTCCTCCTTGCTGCATCATGTACTCCTGGCCATTGCACGTAGTAGCAGGCGGACCTCAAGGCCTGTACGTAACCTGCTTAAAATAACAAGCAGGGTTTGATATTGGTGACAGCCTTGTTCATGATGTCTGGATGGCCATAGTGCATCCGCGCCTGCGAGGGACACTGTTTCATTACTGTAGGACGTCACACGCTCGCCTGACGGCCTGAAAGATGGTTGGTGCGTCGGGATTGATGCAGAAGCAAGGATGCACTCTTTCTCACACCATTGGCCTTGTGCACGTCGGTGAATGTACATTGCTGCATGGTTCGGGAGTCTTCTGTACAAGCCTGTAACACATGGACTCGCCTAAGAGCAGTCAGCATGTTACTGACCACTGTCAGGCCTGTGTGAGAAGGCGACTCGTGCCACTGCTCTGCAACTTTCTCTCGCACAGTTCGGGATCGAAAGATGCTAGCGGAGCAGACCATCCGGCACTGACCCTGTCTACGTCACTTCGTGGAACAGAATGCTTATTGTCGAACAAGGACGATTGTGTCAGCTAAAGGATGCCAGTTGTGGCGGAAGTGTCCAGAATCAGACTTTCCAATCCACGAATCGCATGCACTGGTCACATTGGACCAACATCAAGAAACAGCTAAGGTCACCTGCAAGAGCCACCGATGAATCCGCGTTAGTTTCTAGCTTCGTTGTGAATCGTTGAAACCTGCTTTCTCCTGCTGCTCACTGCAAACCCGATCCCTCCATGCACAAGCTGCTCAAAGCTATTGCCCGTCTTGCCTCTCCCCCCAGACTGAGAAGCATGTTCAGTAGATCAGCTCACGCTTTCCCGCGATGGATTGATGCATATCCACGTGGTTCGAGGGAACAGTATTTGATTGTTGCATCAGGGAATCCTAATGGTTAAAAACATGTTCAAGTCCAAGAACTGGTCGGCGAATACTGGCCTACCCGCAGAGGCCCGGCGTTCCAGGCCTGGAAATCGCGCATCTCTCTCTTTCTTTCTTTCGCCAGGGCTATGATGCAGGGGGAAACCCCCTACATCTCTCTCTCTCTCTCTCTTGCTTTGCTTGCTAGCTTGCATGCGGTCCTCTCTCTCTTGCTTGCTTGCTTGCTTGCTATCTCTCTCTCTCTCTCTCTCTCCCTGTTACTTACTCTGAGCTGCACGGAGGGCTCAGGACATCTCCTGCTGTTCCTAGTGGGGTTCTGCAACGGCTTCTGCATGTTGCGTTCGGGGCCCCCTGCTTCTCATCATCTCGACCACCTCGTGCAGACTCCAAGGTTACATCAATCCAGAGCAGCCCTGGACTTGCTCCGTACTCGGTGCTGTGCTGTTCTAAGCCATCACACCACACAGGGACACTTGCCCATGCCACTCCCAGCAAACAAGCAGCTACATGTCTTGCATGGACACTCTTAGCACTCTGCAGCTCGCCCTCCTGGAGTGTGCAAAGTGCCTGCCTGTATGGACCACAAGTGCGGCATGTAACAGCTCACAGCAGGTCTCACCTCACTTGCAGGACGCTCGACCTTCTTGTGCAGATCGTGGGCTTCGAGGCAGTCTTCTATGGATTTGCCAAGGTCACCTCAAGCAGCTAGTGTTGAACGAACGACAACGTCAGGTTCGCAAGCGGGATTTACTGCTCTTGCCCGGGCTTCCCAACCGCACTGCACCCGCGACCATGCCAGGCTGCCCAAGAGGTTGGCCCCGGCAGGACCCACGAGGCAACCTGTCCTGAGCGTCTCATCTAGCGTGTCAAACATGTCATGGCCGTTGAGAGCAATATCGAACTTGTCCCTCAAGAAGTGGCTGCTTCAGATTGCTTTGTGCTGGCTTGCCTTGAAGATTGGCAAGGATGGCCAGCCCTCCGGTTTGCGGCTTCTGTGATGACAAACATGTCGCCCGCTGCATATCCTCCCCTTCAACATCGTCAGGCGGGAGCTAGGAAGTTTCAACATGGAGTAGCCATCGACCGCAAAGTGCCGTTTTCAGCAACAGCTACACATTGCACAAGCTCCACCTGCAGCAAACTCTAGCAATTCGAAACAGTGTCTGGGGCCCCGACTGCTCGCGAATTTCCTGGCACCACGCACAATGGGTCTCCCCCCAGCACATGCTCCACCCTCACTTGTTGTGATGCCATGTGTGGCCAAGCACTGTCAGCCGATCGTTTGCGAAGCATGCTTGTTCTCTGTGCTCCACTGTCCAGCCTTCGACTCAAGGAACTTCTTCAATGAGGCTTTGGCATCCTCAAATGTCGCATGAGATGGGCTTTCAAGAATCGCCATACTCTGCGGATGTGGAAGCGAATGACACGGCTGTGATCTCTCCGTGTCGTGCAGGATCTCTCTCGAGACATCTCAACGTCGATCCGGCTCTGGCATGATGCGGTCCAGTCCAATCATGACGGCTTGTAAGAGTTTCGAGGTCCCGGCATCCAGAGCCAGGAGTGCCACGCCCTGGTTGCGACACAGGACGGCGCCAGCCTTGCACAGCAAGCTGCCAAGCAAGCCGACTTTCCAGGGTAAATGGTCATGGACGCTGATCCCCACGACTTCGACACCATCAGAATGTGGGAGCAGCCCGAAAGTTTCGACTGACGGTTGTGATCTCTGCTGGTTGCAGAGCCTCCTGCATCTACTAACAAATGCAGACAGTGACAACTGACACATGCTGATACAACCACAAATACACACAAGTATATATATATATATATATATATGGAGAAATATATGTGCATATATATATATACACATACACACAAACATTTTTGTGTACTTCTGCATGCAGCAAACATGCACCTGTGATACTATGCTATACACATATCGTATCATATTATATTGTGCTTTAGCTGGTTATACCATGGTATATTATTCTATACTGTATCATATCATGTCATACTCTATTTGCTATACTTTATTTTATCTTTATTATGGTATATCACAATATATCTATTCACTGTATTTCTATTACATTATATCACAGTATTCTTTGGCTCCCACTTGGCAACCACAGAATCTATTTTTATATTCCTAGCCTATTCAATTCTATCGTAATATACTATGATATATGCTATAGTACGTACCCAGTGTGCCGCGTGCAACCTGAACGGTCATGCCCCACTTGCCCCAACCACAACCGGTAAACAAATGGGGGAAGATACCAAGATTACCAAGACCACTGGTAATCTGGACCGCCCCGAAGATGACCAAGAGAGGAACCTAACCCAAATGACCAGTCACACTACCTAGTGGCTCCAGTTACCCGGCACATCTGATGATATAGCATCGTAGAGTATACGTAGTACAGTGCATGTATTATGTTGTAAGTTGCAAGCATCTATCCATTATCTATTTACCTACCTATGCATCTGTTTGTCTATCTGTCTATCTACCTGCTCACTGCAACTCCTAAACAACCTGGAAATGGAACACGCGTGATCTAACAATGGCACGGCTTCACAGTGCTTTGTATGCTTCTCGACTTGCACATGTGCGAGTGCATGTGGTCCCTGGCCCTCTGCCTGCAAACTTCCTGTGTAATTAACCGTACAACAAAACACCGTCAGAGAGGATTGGCATCCACATTCGCACGGCGTGCACAACGAGAACTCTCCTACGTCGGTGTACTGGTACCCCGACAAGCTGGCCATGGCAGAAACAGCGGAAAAACTTGACTAGTCACTGCCAATAGGCAGTGTCTCCACGCACAAAGACTGAGTGCGCTGCTGGTGTGCGAAGTGTTTTGGTACGTTGGCGAATGAGCTCGGCATGTTTGTATGCACCTGGACTGAAGCCGTTTGTCCAAAACTTTTTTCCCAGTTGCCGACAGCAGGTGCAAAAAGAAACCGGATATTAATCTGAGCCATCGACTTAGTGCGCCCGCCTCAGACAGATTGTTGTTTCTGTTCGATAGACATGGACTGTCTGTAAGGTGAAATTCTTTGAGCAAGTAGCTGGTAGCATCGCACAAACGCGGACCCAAGTAGGCATTCGAAAGAGACTGCCGCGGGGCCTGATTGCCGCAGTTGCCCCGAGAGACCCCGATGGCAGCGAACAAACTGGCCTGACTTGTCGTTCGGGTGGGCTGGGTTTGTAGCTTCAAGTTTTGCAAACCTTTCGGGGTCTGGACACCACATGGAGTATTCTCGAGCGGCTCTGGAAGAGCCTCACTTGCAGGACGCTTGCAGATGCAACAGGAAATACAAGTCCATTCCATGCACATCGAGAGCACTACCTCTCCTGCGGATCTACAAGTTGGCGGTCGTGCCTCATCCTCATGGCTTTCGCACGAGCACGCCTCAACGTGATATGCACTCACTTTTCGGACAACTCCGAGAGGTGCGCCGGAATGGAATATCACACCGAAAAGCTGTCGAAAGTCCAGTGTTCAAAAATATCGTAAGTTCAAGAGCTTATGGCAATCGCTCTTGCATGTTGCAAGGGGGATGCCATTACTAGATGATCTGCATCAAGGGGACGAGTTTGTTGCCAAACCGCCAAAGACACAGTATCTCGCTGCTATGTACAACTGCTACAGGCTTCACCGGCGAGGATCACTAAAAATGGAGGCCGTCGTCCTCACCATAGTCTCTACCAGCAAATCAACGTTACCATCACCGCAATCACATCCGTGACTGTCATCGCCATCACGAAGCAGGCAGCATAATCGTCCCAGCCACCGCTGTTACCGGAAATCCTGGTCATGACCACCAGCACCACTACCATTATCACGACCAGCATGATGATCAGCTTCTCATCCGCATCCTTCTAATCAGGATGCTCATGGTCGCTGTGGCTGTGCACTGGAATGGATGGACAAGACGGACTAACGTTGCAGTCTCTGGGTGGTTCGCAGAGCCGGCGCCCAACAGTGTGGTGGCTTCCTCGAAGGCCTGCATAGCAAGGCAAGGTGCGCCAGGTGCCAAGCACAAGCCAGAAGTCCCATGCTGCAGAAGTAGGATAAGGGTGCCTCCAAAGCACTTTTGTGGTCGCCACGGTCGGCTCTGGCGAAGGCCAAGTTCAGCCTGCGAGTTTTGAAACATCGCTTTTCGCATCGCACTGTTTTGCTACTCCAGCGGCCCTCTGATCTTAGGCCAACAGGGTCGCGGCAGTAGCACGACACCATCAGCCCCGAACAAGCTGCCAGTGCCTTTGCACACGTTGCTATTGAACGCAGACATTGGCTGAAGCGGCAGATGCATTCCTGAGGCGCAAGGCACTCCCGAATGCGCTTCGCCTGCAAGAGCAGCACCGGCATGGACAAGCTTGGATTCCGAAATCGGCAGGTTGCCCGCTCGCAGCTCTACAGTAGGGCTAGGCCATGCCTCGGCCAAGGCCTCGAGTCCGCCATCCAGGTCCCCACGCATCCGATGGATGATGCCTCCCGTACATCAGCATGAGTCCCGGATGTGCAAAGATTCCCCTATCCAAGGCCGAAGCCCAAGTTGCGAAGCAACATAGCCTCAGCAAGCAAGACTGCTTCAAGGAGCCATGCGCAGCGAACAAATGCGAAGAATCTGCCCCACCCCAGTTTTCGCGATGTCAACCAATACGCACCCACAAAACTTCTTTGCCAGCACTTCCGCTCCCACCTACGAGTACAACGACAGCAAGAAGAATGAACGTGCAAGCTTGTTAAACTCTAAGTTACTACCAGGCTCGAGATGCACTCTTGCCACACTTACCAATTCGCAGGTCTAGTTCCGGAGGGTACCAACTGTCGACTCTGCACACCAAGCTGCTCCCTCTGCGCTCTCGATGCTGCGGTTAACGCGGCGAATGCGCAGCCTGAGTACATTCGAATCAACTTTGACGGCCGAGCCGGTTCAACTTGCACCAATGAATACCCATGATATGCTGACATCAAGTCTTGAGGTACATCAAGTGCCCGCTTGCTTTCCTGCACCATCAAATGCTCAAACCCCTTCCTGATCTCCAAGGAACGCTTCCTGCAGCGCATCTGCAGCTCCTAGATATGCATTTTGCTGTTGAGCTGGGCCCCTCAGAGACTCAAGTATGCGTGTCTAGAGGTGTCTATCTGACAGTGTACTGCGTGCGGAGCGATTGAAAAGCCGCGCCGGACTGGAACACTGCCAAAGCCTAGCTGACTTGAATGCTTTATAGGCCTCATCTCGCACCGTTTGTTGAGAAAACAAATCCTGGATTTTGGAAGAAGATGGAGTCAAAACCCGCGAGATTAGCCAGCCTGGCACACTGAACGGGCAGTGTGATGGAAATGGACATACCTGCAACTTCTGTTCCACACCAGGCTCGCCTGGCCCTACTTCTTGTGCACATCCGAAGCAGCCCGATATGATATACACACCTATTAGCTGAACCCGTTGTTGCGGGCTTGCAGGCCAAGATGAAGGTCCTGTGGCATCGCCAGCACTCCAGCGCACTGCCTGAAGACTTGTGCCAGAAGTGGGTCTGACTTTCGAAAAATATTCTCAGAAACACAAGCCACGCTGAGTCACAAGACCTACGCGCACACCTCTAGCTTGCAGGATCAGCTTTTTGGCATGCGCTCCGGTGCAAACTTAGCAGCGGACGCCGATCGACTCGAGGAGTTGGATACCAGTGGCTGTTTCCTCGGTGAGCTTGGTCTCAAATTCATGCAGAGTCTGTTCATGTCTGCTCTGTCCGTCCAGTTATGTGTCAAGCCATGCAGCAAACAAAGCACTGAGATGTAGTCCCACTGTAGCCAAGCTTCGAGGGTACCCATCTGCTCATGTGCTCTCCTGGTGGCCTCGTATGACCTAGTGCAGGTGACGGGAAGTGCTTCTCAAAATCACTGTACGAAGTAAGCGAAGCTGATGAATGTCTTACCTGTCTCTAATTTCAATTTCGCTGCGAACTTTATGACTCTACGACCTTGAGCTGCTCCGGAGGTAGGGGCATGGTGAATGGCTGCACTTGACATGACCCCACATGGCAGTAGCCTTGAGATACAAATGGAACAGACTTCAATGCAACCATTGACGGAATGTGGCTAAGACAGCAAAACTTGGCTAAACATGGCTAAACTTCATCCCATGCGGATCGAGTCACTGTCGGAGCTCCGTGCAACGGCGCCCAGGGCCAGTGCCGGGGCTGCTCAGCAGTGCACCTCTTGGAGACATGGCAACACCGAGCCGGTCAGTTGATGTAATGGCATGCCTTCGGACAACAGCGACAGTCTGTGCCAATATTGCAAAGCGGCTTCGGTCGCCGCTTAAGGCCAGTTGCAAGCCATCCTGATTTCATCGCATGGCAAAAAAGTCAGCTGATCAGTGATCTCCCCTCATTGCGGCAATGGCGGTGCTGCGGTTCATGTCCCGAGCCAAGGCACTTGCAGCAAGCTTTCGGCCTTCTGGTGCAGCGAGACCTGCTTCGGAAGCCCAGGATCGAAAAAAGCGCTGGCTTCGGTTTCAGCTCTCCCCACCTCCCGCAGCAGCCAACCTACGGCATCGCAGGCCCATGCAGGTGAAGAATCTTCCGCAAGCGAACCTTCACAGCCGCCCAGGAGTTGCGTGATGCTTCAAGAGCATCTAGTCTAGTCTAGAGTCTAGACTTAACCCTTCCCTTGCCGAGCCTTCCAGCAGCTTCCGGCGTAGCCAGCCTTCTGCCAGTGTGCCCACCCAGCAGCGGAGGCGCCTGCGACACACTTCAATGCCCAAAAGACCGGCTCCAATCGTATGCTGCCACAGAAACAACCCTGCCTGTGCAGCGCTTGATCCAAGTTCCTTAGACGCCTAATTTCCCTAATTATTCCCGGCACTTTCTACTGATTCCGGGAGAACTAGTTGCACGAGACGCGTCAAATCGATTCTCATCTTGCTGAGAAACTGATAGTATCTACCAGTGGCCAATGGTGCAATGGAGTGTAGCATCTGATAGCTCGGCCGAGTCACAAGCCTGCCCAGCTTTGCCACTCCGGTGTACAGCCCCCTTCTGAAACCACCTTCCCAAGCTCCTGGACCTGGCGGTGGCAGAAAGGCGGAGGGGGTCGACCAATCTTCTTCTGCACAGCCAAGGAAGGACGGATCCCCGCCCTTCCCGCGCGGGTCCCAATCTCTCCCGCTCTCTTTGCTTTCTCAGTCATTCTCAGTCCATAACCTCGACGGTAACAGGACTGGTGCCTGTTAAGGAGCGTGCCCATGTGGGGCATATTTACTCTCAGAGGCATGTCTCCCGAGTGTATGGAACGGGTGTGTGCGCAACCCTAAGTACGTGGACAAAGGCCACACTCGGTGCTGATGCAGGCAAGGGGCGAAGCGCGGCAAAACACATGCTCAAATTAACGGCCCCGTCGTCTTATGCTCACTGAAGGCACTCCACTCTATGGTGGCAAGGTAGAACTGGTGCCCCTAAAATTCAACAAATTAGATCGACATGTGCTGCATCAATCAAACATCTGGACAGCCTGCTTTCGAGCTCCTCTTTTGTGTGGAAGAAAGAGTCTGTGCCACTTCCGTTTGTGCTCTGCGCCTGTCCTTGTCGAGCTTTCTGGCCATCTTTTGCACCTGCGTGCGCAGCCCCGTCGTTCGCGCTGTTGCTTTGGTCTGGTCCACTGGCTCCGTGACCTTTGTGTCTCCAGGGTCTCCTCTCGTCGTCGCGGTAGGGCCGGGTCTCCCTGTTGCGGTTCTCGGCTTGGTTCCTCCCGGGTCCTCCCTTGTTGTAGTTCTGGGCTTGGTCGTCCTGGCTGTGGTTCTTGACCTTGTGCTCGCACTGTCCTCGACGATCTGGCCTTGGTACCTGTTGGGATGTACTTCTTCACGATCTCAGCGAGGATACCAGTCCTGTCTGCGTTCGGGTTCGTCTCTGCTGCTGCCAGCATCTTCCTGGCTGCACCTCCCTGTGATTGGTTTTTTGGCTGGATTTTTTCTCGGTCATGGCCGTTATGCTTGCTCCTGGCTTCACGTGTTGTCCTGGATGCATCGACGGCACCGGAACACCCCATTGACGATAAGGGGCTTCTTGGTATGTGGGCGTGTCCCTCTCTGTCCCCCTTGTTCCGCTGAACATCCAGCTGTGGACTGCGTGGATCTCGCCCACGATCGGTGTCCCTCACCCACCTTTTCTTCCGTCTGGTCCTTGTCACCTTCTGGGGAGTGGAGGCCGTTCGCCGTCTTGTCGAAAGTCTCTCGTTCTGGAAGCTGGTCTCCTGGCACTTGGAGGCCCACAACGCGGCAGCATGCTGCGCCCCCAACTACTGGGCCACCCTTGCACTAGGCAGCCAGGGTCGTCTTGCGCGAGCCCTGTCAGGGGCCTTCGCAAGCCAAACTTGAACCAAAAGTTCTCTCTCTCTCTCTCTCTCTATTCTCCGTAGGGTGCTGGTCAGACACCCCGCGCCGTGAGGCGCACCCCTGTTGTGGGGCTTTGTAGGGGTAGAAGAAGCTATGGATGCTCGGTCTCAGGAAAGAAAGATACAGATGAAAGGTCTTAGGAACGAAAATGGAGTGCCAAACCGATCACGTCACTTCTGCCGAGCATCCCCCCTTAGCTACTCTCTCTTCTTCCACACAGTCAAGAGAGAGGCACGATACCCCTCCCCGCGCGCGGGCGCGCACTGGTTGTTCGGTCTCTTAGCTACTCTTTCTCTCTCTCTCTCTCTCTCTTTCTCGCCCTCTTCTTCCACACAGCCAAGATGCCCCCGTGCTCGCACGCCCACTGGTACGTGAGAGAGGTACTTGCCCAGTCGGCGTGCGAGCAAGGGGGGTTCTTGGCTGTGTGGAAGAAGATGAAGAGGGCGAGATCTCTCTCGTTCTCGCTCGGCCCTGCGCTGGTGCGCACCCCATTTTGGAGTGGACTGGGCTGAAGAGACATGGCGTGGGCCTCCCGCTGCAGGACACGGTAAACACGTCAAAAGGGGGCCACAGCATCACACTCCACCACGTCCCCATCTTCCTGCACTATGCACTTCCTCTTGACTCGCTCCTCCCTCCCGAATACGCCCATTGTCATTGCTTCTATGGCACATATGATTGTCTATCCATCTATCTATGTATCTATCTATGTATCTATGTATCTATGTATCTATGTATCTATGTATCTATGTATCTATGTATCTATCTATCTATCTATCTATCTATCTATCTAATCTATGTAATGTATCTAACCTATCTAGTCGACCTAACCCATCTAACCCATCTAAACCATCTATCTGTCTTATCTATCTTTTGTATCTATCTTTCTTTCTACCGGTCTTATCGATCTATCTGTCTATTTTACCTATCTAATCTATCCAATCTATCTAACCTATCGAATCTATCTGATTAATCTAATCTATCTGACCTATCTAATCTATCTAGCCTAGCTAATCAATCAATTTACCTAATCTATCTATCTATCTGTCTGTCTATCTATCTATCTATCTATCTATCTATCTATCAGACACATGCGCAACTGCGCCAAGATGTTTTCAGGAGGTCATCTTTCAATGAAAACCTCCGAGTATCCTCGAGAGGCCGGCTACTCACCGAGCCAATGTGACAACATAGTGGTGCCTGCTGTGGAGAAGCCAGCAGCCTCACTTCGAGGCCCTCTTTCTCGAGGGACGTGGCCAATTTCAGCCTGCAGTTCGAGCCTTCATGGACTCGGGAACTCGGGCCAGTTTCTCGATGCATGGTCGCTTGTTTGAGCCAAGTTGCTCCGAGAGGCACGAGGTGGATCCTTTCAACAACATCGCGGGACAATAATCGGTTGGACGTTTTGGACATGTCGCTTGCCCCGGGCGAAGACCAAACATCGATGCCAGCTGAATCGCATCGCTCCCCGCACGTCAATGAAGCATATTAGCAATTGTCAATCACATACAGAAGCCTGTCCTGTGAAGGAGGCGATGTCGCACGGCGGCAGAAGCAGCCACACGCGGCCAATGCGTCGCATCCGACTTGCCTGGGCTGCTTCGCCCGTTAACAAGTGTTTTGGGGGGCAGGGGCTGATACGCCGACTTGTAGACTGATCGGCCTGAGAGGTGGCCGTTGCGGTGCTTCGCATGTTGCCGGAGAAGCTGTGCAGCCTCGAAAGTGGTTCCAGTGCCAGCTAACGGCGGGACACCGACGGCATGTCATGACAGTGCATGCCGGAACAAACTCAACTGATGTCTGCTCTGCCCACAAACTGCACCAAGAGCCAAGTGGCCACACGTAGGTGCTGCCCATCTGCAAGCCCGCATCTTCACAGTGGGACTTCAAAGCGTCGACCTGGAGAAGCCCAGATCCAGTCTGGAACGCTTGGCTCTGTCAGGCCAAGCGAAACGAGGCATCGGCAAGGTCACAGAGCGAGGCAGTAGAAGCACAGCACCTCTGATTCCCCACAAAATCCAGAAAAGAAGCACAAAAAGTGGCAATCCTAATCCTGGCAGGACGGTGCCCATTAGCCAGGGGTTAGCCAAGGTGCAAGTAGTGAGTAGCAGGCCCAGCGTCTTCTCCGCCTACCGGCTGACGATACGGGCGCTTCGGAAACGAGTTTCGGTGCATCTGCATGATGTCAACTTGAAATGAGGCAAACGCGCATCGAATGCAATAATAGCGGTATATGGTGCTGACAGCAAGAAGGTGCTGCTGAAGCAGGACACAGTCATGTGCATGGTACAACCAACTTGGGTACGATCGAAGATCAAGTTCCTGCCGCTGACTTTCTGTTGTCTGCCCCAGCCTTCTAGTAGTGAGACGTAGGAGGCTGCAGCCTCGCCACCCTGGTCATGCGAACGGAGAATGGGCCAGGGGGCCCGAACTGCGCTGTAAGGATCTGTAAGGGGTGGCGAGATGTGCTGACCTGGCGCATGGCGGCATCGATTCGTTGCTTGATCTGGGCCTCCGCATCCTCATCAGCCAGAGGTTTGCGTTCCACATAGCAGTGTCTCAGCCCAGGTCCATGCGAGCCTGGAGGCTGCAGCTCGCAGGGAGCCCCTGAGATTCGAGCTCCTTGGACAAAGAACGGTGTCTCGCAGATTCTAGCACTTCTAGAAACAGCTGACGAATGGAATTCCAAAATCCGACAGCACCGGAATAAGGTAACCTGGACGTATTTTGCAGGGCAGGTTTCACCGCTTGCATTCGCTTCCTACTTCTTGCCCTGAATACACGCCCGTCCCACTTGATAGCGAGGATGTTCACGGGTCCATATAGTTCACTGCTCTGGATTGGTGAAATGAAGAGGCAAGAGAACCCCCAGCCCTGCGCTCCTGGACGAACGAGCAAAGGCAAGGGACGCTCACTCCCAGATCTTCCGGGCTCCTTCCGTCCACATCCGGGCGCATTCAGGCCAGTAGGTGCTCAAAACCGGTTTCGCCAAGGCTCGCATGCCCTGAACCGCAGGCCTCCGGAGCCTGACATCCACAAAGAACACTGGGTGCAGCGCATCCGCATCCCGTGTCTTTCTGTCTAATCGGAGAGTGCTGCATTTACGATGCATGCTTCGACGGCTTCTCGCAGATTTCCTAATTGCACACGTGCCGCCCTGAAGCCTGAGCGTTTCCTTGCTGAAGCCTCTTCTCCAGTTCAGCTACCTGCAGGCAACCACGAGACTAAGCAAGCTCGTACATGCACCGGTGCTGCACTCGAGCAGCGCCTTGTCTTTCTCCGATTGCAGCTGCTGCTCCAACTCCAGCACCTGCAGAGTTGAAAACAGCCTTCGGATGTCTTTGGCCTTAGCCATAGGATTCGCCTTCGACTGCTCTTGCTGAAGCAGCTCCGCAAATGGAACCTGGACATCATCAGAAGTCAAAGGATGACTCTACAGAATCTGTCTCGACCCTGCAAGGGGCTCCAAGAACGCCTATGGAATGCCCAATATGCCAGGTGTAGCCTGAATCAGCACATTGCCGGCCAGCCTCGTTGCTTTGCTGCGGGGGTGGTCCGCTTTCCTGTTACATGCACGCGGACGAACTGTGCATATTCTCGTCTAAAGTGACGAACACCTCATGTGCAAAAGCTATCTTTGCAGGATTTGGTTGCCGCGGCTGCGGTCTTTGAAATGCCTGCTGTCCTTGATCGCTGACATCTTCTTGCGGGCATGACATAGCTGTCAGAACCCGAACTGCGTGGCTAGCGGCTAGCACTTTTTTGGATTTGGGCACCGGGTGCCAGCATACCTCCAACTTTTTCGCTTGTTTTGACTCTGCACACAACGACTCATGTCATGACAATGGCAAGAGGCAGGACCGCCCGTTGAGAGGAACTCCAGGACGCAGTGTTCGAGCAGCCACTTCATCGTTTGACTTGAGCGTCTTCATGGTGCTTGTGTGGCCGGGTGTTTATTGTTGAGGAAATGGCGTTTTTGGTAGTCTTACCGGGTTTTAGTCGGACTTTCAGCTTTACGTTGCGACTCGCCAGCAAGCGCTGCAGCGACTCGGAACATTGAGTCATGTTTTTGCCCCTTGGCAGATGCTCCTGGATTCTTTGGAGTGTGAAAGCTGCGAGAGTCATCATAATTCGCCAGCCTCCAACACTGATCCGTTGAACGCAAAGGCTCCACAAGTACCAAAACAGCAAGTTACGCTGCCCCTGGGCTCCGCACGTGCTGCTCCATGGATGTTGGCCGGCCTTTCGGTGCTGACGGCTTCCACAATTCTGCCTGCGCTTTTTGGAGTGCCACACTTTCACATCTTTCACAAACACGTGCCTCATCTTCAGTTCGCCACGGAGCGTGCTCGTCCAGCTCGGCCTTCTTCCGCCCAAACTTTGCAGAGAACACCCAAACCGAGACGAACAAACCGAGATCTCAGATGTGTGTGTGTGTGTGTGGGCATTGGACA
This sequence comes from Symbiodinium sp. CCMP2456, assembly GCA_905221635.1. Classification (NCBI taxonomy): domain Eukaryota; class Dinophyceae; order Suessiales; family Symbiodiniaceae; genus Symbiodinium; species Symbiodinium sp. CCMP2456. The sequence continues at coordinate 50,186 of CAJNDV010023337.1, forward strand.
AAACACAGGCACGTGCAAACAAACAGCACATCATATGAATGCTTCAAAAACATCAAACACATAAGCTAAATAATCGAACCCAGCGCGTAAAACAACTAAAGCAACCAACTACACCAATACATGAAAATGCATACGCATGTATAGCTGCCAACGCAGTGCCAAGGTGTGAACAAATTCATCCGTGGTTTGGCATGCCAGCGCACGGCCACTAGCGTCACTGGCGGATTGGAGGCCTCGCTTCTAGGTACGTCAGCCGACCGAAGTCTGGTGTCTGGGAGCAACAGGTGAGCTTTGACTCGAAGAACAACACTCAGAGTTGATCAACCCTAGATGTCTGGTCACCTAAGATTGCTCACTGTGCCTGACCACTACAAGGCTGCACAATCGCGCAGCAACAGCACCCGCCAAAGCAACAAGCATGCATGAACCGGTCTGGTGCAAGCACGGTTGTACGATAGCACGCAGGTCGGTATGTCTCAATGTGCGCCCGTGCGCCTGCACACAGGCTTGATTGGCTTGAAGCTTGACCTTAACCTTGAAGACTGGGCTTGTGCACAGCCCGGCCACCTGGCAGAAATCGAAGCAGAAGGATGGAGTGGCGCAGCACTCCAACGCGGCGCCTGGCCATCTTCCCCTTGCTGGCGTGATGGCTCCGCTGCCTGGAGGATGTTCTCGTAAACGACTTAGCAATGTAGCTGGGCTGAGAAACCGCCTTGTCCTGCTCCGGCTGGGGCAGCGCGTGGTCCAGCGCCTGATTACTCAAGACGTGACTTCTAACAATGATTGATTGTACCTGCCACGGCCAATGCTGCAAGTTGGTGTAAAACAAAGTGGCATATCGCGGCCTTGCTCTTTTCTTCCAGCTGCCTCTGGAAACTTCTTGCCTGAAGGCCCAGCGGCTCTGTTCTGAGGTTTCGACACCGAGGCTGTGCCTTTTCACTCTCTTCTTGCAGCCGGCGCTCCAACTGTAGCACCTGCAGACATACAGGACACGTGCTCTTGTAAAAAAGGTAAACGATCCACACGATCTCCAGCTGGACGCTCTCGACGTCCTTTGAGACTGGCTGGATGCACAATTGCTTCCGCCTTGTCCTTTTCCTGTTGGAGCAGCGCGGGGTCCAACGCCTGAAAATTCAAACCGTCTTGACTAATCTTTTCCCCAATGCGCAAGTCAGTGCTACAAGCTGAGATGAAATCGTGTCATATCCCGGCCTTGCTCTTTTCTTCCAGTTGCTTCTGGAAACTTGCTGCCTGAAGGCTGCGGCTCTTTGCTAAGACTTGGCATATGTTTCAAGAAGGCGTCTCGCACGTCTGCTGATCCTGCTGTTCAACTCAGGCGGACAGGAGTCGTGCGAGGTGCCGTGCCCAGGGCGTTATTGAAGAAATGAAGTCGCCAAAAAATACAAAGTTCAAGAGACAATCAATGCACTGCTTTGTTCCCCACCGTTGTGCCTTGCCGCTCTCTTCTTGCAGGCGTCGCTCCAACTGCACAACCTGCATACATACAACACGCGATTTCTGTTCAATTGCTTCTTTTTCTCAACTGCATGCTCTCGACGTCCTTCGAAACTGGCTGGATGCACAATTGCTTTCGCCTTGTCCTTTTCCTGTTGGAGCAGCGCGGGGTCCAACGCCTGAAAATTGAAAACATCTTGACCAATCCTTTCCCGAATGTGCAAGTCAGTTCTACAAGCTGAGATGAAATTGTGTCATATCCCGGCCTTGCTCTTTTCTTCCAGTTGCTTCTGGAAACTTGCTGCCTGAAGGCTGCGGCTCTTTGCTAAGACTTGGCATATGTTTCAAGAAGGCGTCTCCCACGTCTGCTGATCCTGCTGTTCAACTCAGGCGGACAGGACTCGTGCGAAGTGCCGTGCGCAGGGTGTTTTTGAAGAAATGAAGTCGCCGAAAAGTACATCAAAGTTCAAGAGCCAATCAATGCACTGCTTTGTTCCCCACCGTTGTGCCTTGCCGCTCTCTTCTTGCAGGCGTCGCTCCAACTCCACAACCTGCATACATACAACACATAATTTCGGTTCAATGGCTCCTGTTCCCAAACGGGCCGTTTCGAGGTCCTTCTAAACTGGCTGGATTCACAATTGCTTTCGCCTTGTCCTTTTCCTGTTGGAGCAGCGCGGGGTCCAACGCCTGAAGGCTGAAGAGATGAGCACAACCAGCATCAGCCGCAGTATCTGTTTTTTTGGGCTGCTTTCTCTAACGGTAGGACCGTGGGTGCCTTGTCTCTTTCCTCACGCAGACGGCGCTCCAGTGCAGCCGCCTGAGCTGCTCAAGATCAAAGCTGATCGCCTGTGTTTTCTACATCGTAACTCTGCTCGCGAGCGCCTGCTCCTTCTCCTTCCCAGCCTGCTCCAGGTCAACCTGCCAACCATCCACCGAGCATACAACGTTGAGAAGAAAAAACCCAAGCTACCATGATGTAGCAACAGCTGTTGACCACCGAACTGTCGAAGACATAACTACGGCTAGGGCGGTAAGGCTGTACGCGGGTCCAAAAGAATCTTGGAGACTCGAGCAGTTGCATGGAATCTACACATGCAAAACACCGAAAACACTGCTCGCAGTCAGTGTGCCTTATGGCATTACATTGAGTGGTGGCACTATGCGAAGCGAAAACACAACGAGGCGTCTTCTGTGTCCGGGTTTGTGTTTGTGATCGGATCGGTTTCGCACTTTGGATCTGAGTTCTGCAATGTTATGCATCAACTTTGCCGAACTAAGGCTTCACTGCAAGCTTCTCGGCTTGCTTTGACGGACAGGACGCACCAGGGGTCTGCACGTGGCCGCGTTTGAGGCGCGCTCGTAGAGGCGGAAGAGCATCGCGACTTCAGCCGAAATGGGGTCTACAAGCAGGCATGCACTGGAGAAGAGCTTTTCTTCCTTGCAGGGCAGGGAATCGGATGCCTTGCATCATCTAGGGTGGGGCGTGTGGGGTGCCTGCGGCGTCCCAGCATGAGCTTGCTCGCCCATCACAAGATGCGGAGTATTGTATATAAGGTCGAAGTCATGACAGGCCCCAGTGAGCCGCGGCGTTAACGACCCCCAAAACAACGTCGTTGCCCGGAAGAACGCTGCGTCGGAGACATGTTTTCGTGCGTGTTTTTTTGCACAATGCTCGTAAAAGGTCAACACAATCCAGTCTTTCCCTTGCAACCACGCCTCCAAAGTTGAAACTATAGCAACGGACGTCTGATGCTCTCACATCTTGTCATAGGCTAGATTTCTCGACATGGTTTATTGTGCAGAAAAGATCAGAACACATGCTCGTATAGGCAGCCCCTTAGAACCGCATGATGTTATGACATCCGCCTGCAGCTTCCCCCGAAGGTCTGCCGCGATCCAGAAAAACGTTATGACTTCGACGCTGGACAGTATCTCTTCGAAGGCCCCATGGCGGCACTTCTCGCGGCCGCGCTGCGACTTCTTGTCGCTCGCCATGTGAGGTGCTGGTGCTCAGGCGCGTAGAAGGTCATGAAAATATGGTGGACGGATTCGAAAAGCTCTGCGTTCACGAGGCTGGCGGTGAGGACGAGCTCAAGAACGTTTGTGAGCTTCGTCGTGTTCTATTCGGTTTGGGGTAAATACTTCCGCGAGTGAGCCCTGTGTTCCCGACGATGATATAGCGGCCGAAGCAAAAAAAACATGCACCAAGACCCATCGTGATCCGCCCTTTGGAGCAAAGTGTCTTTCCGAGGCTTCAGGCAAATGCTGTACCAGCAAGAAGACGTTCCCATCTCCTCCGACAAGGTCCCGAAACTCCGAGCGACGCGACTTTCTCTCTGCTCAACAATGATTCGCGCGTCCAAGTTGGAGTCGCCCAGGCTTAGGTCGTCGTCCTGAACTAAGGCCGGAGCTTCCAGAGCTGCTTCCTTGGCACTCGCGGCAGCATGCGGCAGCACCTCATAGACTCTAGACTTTCTCGGAGCCGCTTGCGAAACCCAGAACATTCGCAAGCCAAGCCAACTCTCCTGGAGCCGCTTGCGAAGCGTGCCGTCGCTTCACGGCATCTTGGGTGTGTTGGGCTCTAATAAGCGCTGTGACTTCGGAGGCGTCTGAGACGGTGTGTCGGGATCTAACAGAACCGCGAGCTGCGTCGGAAGGAGGGCTTGCGTCGGAACCGGACAGTCTCCGAACCTTCCATGGATCCTTGAATTAGTCGGCGACCCTAGCATCCTTCTTTCAAGAGATACTGCATCTGGAAGCTCTTGCCTTGCTGTCCTTTGACTGGCCGAGAGGCGTCTGAACGTCGCATGCTGCACACTATCAGGGTTCAATCCTGGAGCGATGTCAACCCCTTGGTGCGATGTGAACTTTCTAGAACGATGTGGAAATCCTACCGTGCTTTCCAATGCTTTTTGGTGCGATGTGAACTTTTCTTTTGTAACCCTGGCGCAATGTCAAACCTTGGCGCAATGTGCAATCCAGGGTGCCATGCGAAGCCCTTGGTGCGATGTGAAGTGCGATGAGAAATTGTGCTGTAACACGTTGGGCTTCAGGGTTTCGACCCGCACACTCGCACAAGGCAGGCACGGATTCCAGTCGGGTTTAGGGCTTCGGGCCTGGGTCGTAAATCTTCGAGTTTCGTGAAGCCCTTCTCGCATCTCTGCTGCAGACTCTGCAGATGTGGCCACAAATTCTTGTCTCCCATGGAAGCTGTGTCCGCACACTCGCTAAGGAGGTCCAGAAAGCTCACCAAGTTCTTGACTGTAAATCGCACCTTGCCCTGGCGACGTGAGTCGTAGAGCTCCTTTAACCCAACGACTATCTTCTTGATTACGGGTGACAGAGCCCTGTGGAGCAAAGTGTCTTTCCCAGGCAGCAGACACATGTTGTGCACCAGCAAGAAAACGCAGGACATCTCCTCCGAGAAAATCCCGAGATTCCAAGCGACATATTTTTCGTTTTGCCCCTCAGGAAGGCGCAAGTCCAAGTTCGGGTCACAAATCATCGTTTGGACTGTGGCCGGAGGTTCAAGAGCTGCGTCGTCGACACTTGCAAGAGCAGGCAGGAGTCTCTCTCGGAGCCTCTTGCAGAGAGTGCCGTCGCTTAACAGTGTTTCCGGTTCTACAAACCGCTGTTACCTCGGAGGCACTGAGGCGGTGCGTCGGGGTCTTTTGTCTTTCGTCTAGCCTACGTACGGTCTAGCACCGTGGACTGCGTCAGAGCACAGTCTCTGAAGCTTCCAGGGACTGGGTTGTCGTCAGACTCACTGTCCATGATATCAGACCCAGCCTGCTGCGATGTGAAACTCTGCGGCGATGTCAAATTCTGCTCTGACGTCAAACTCTGCAGCGATGTGAGATCGGGCTCGACGTACGTAGTGCTATCTCATGTCTTGTCCAAATTACAGCAGAACTCGCGGGAAAGTGCACAGAAACCTCCCGTATCCGGTCCTACCCAATCGAACTAGCGACTTGGGACCCGGAGAAGTGCGGGTACACGATGGTACACGGTCACCGGACGAAAACTTCACGTCTCTAACTCCAGGCCTTGGCAACTTGCAGTCGCTGCTGAAGGTCTGCCACTTCTTTTGCTGCGCATTGTGCCTGCTTCGCGGGAGATGCTCGGCAAGTGGCTGAGTGCTGTTCTGGTACCAGCCACAACTCAGCACGGAAACTACACCTTGTACCCACAAAGCATCCGGAAGATGGGTACACACGACGCAGCTGCAGCACTACAACACAATTTGCACCGACAACTTACCGTAGCCGTCTCCTGGTAAAGCTGCTGCTGCAAGTCAGCATTTTCTTGGATGAGCTGCTTTGCCTGCAGACACGGGCATGAGCATAGCATACCGCAGTCAAGCCTTAAAGCTTGCCTTGTCAGACTCCTCTTTCAGTCTCTTCTCCAGATCAGCCGCTTCGTGCGAGCTCTTGGCAACCTGCACACATCGGAATTCTCGGCCCTGCAGAAGAGCGGCCTGCACGCCTGTCCATGAAGAGCGCAAATGCGAGCGGAGGTCCGCTCGACCTCCTGCAAAACGAAAGACGCGACTGGTGTCAGCAAAGTCAGCACTGCACTGCATCGTCAAAGTGCTGCCTCGCCTGCCTTCGACTGTCACTTGGATCTCTGCAGGATAGCTGCAGGTGCAAAGGGCCGCTTCCGGTTGCTTGCCATTCTTTGGCTAGGGCTGCAGGCTGGTGTTTGAAGCTTTCACGTTTTTTCGCCTCCCGGGCATCAGCGCGGGCTTGCTGCAGCTGCTCCTGCAAGGACGAGGTAGATGGTAAGGCTGCTTCTGGCTGCTTCCCAGCCTCGAGAGCGTTGATGTGCGCTTCGGACCTGGTCTGAGCCCCAAGCGTGATATAGTTGGGTAAAGTTGCAGCAATCAGAATTCTGGACGAGCAGCGAGGAAGCGTTGGACTTCTCGCGCTCCGCCACCGCTTCCACCATGAGCTGGAGCTCTTTGTTTTCTTTCCTTGCATACGCAAAAGAGAACATTTCAAGGAAAGAAAAGTGCTATAATAGGTCGAGCGAGGCACCAAAGGTCAGAACAGCGGGTCTCGCTGGCCTGAAGACGGGGACGCTCGCACACGACGCGTTCCACGCGAGGGCGAAAGCTGCAGGTTCCGGAGGTCCGGCCCGCAGCTGGTTGTTCTCTGCTTCCGCTCTGGTCTCGGCATCCACGGTGGCCCAAGTCTGAACCTTATGACGAAGGGTCCATGCATGCGGTTTCATGCTACTCGGTACACGTTCGAAGCTGTGACTGCACTGAGTGTCGAGAAAGTCTTCGAGACCGAAGCTCTCGAACCCCAACAAGAGTGCCTCCAACTTCTGGGCCAACTCGTAAACATTCGCCTCCAGCGCCTCCAGCATTGCCTGATCCCCGCTTCGTGCTCCGTCTTTGCCCACACATATTCGGGAGCAACGCCCCCTGTGCCTTGCCTGCACCCTGTACATCTCTTCAAGATGCGGTGTCTGAACCTCCACCAGAACCGGTGCAAGGCATGCATTCTGAAACGAACTTATACTGGCACCAGTCGTCAGATCTCGCCAATGTTCGTGCCAAGCAATATGCCAACTGATTGAGTTTCTCTGGCGAGATCTCTACCCTGTTGCAGGCTGGCCTCTTTGCTGTCAACTTCCACTTGCCTCAGCCGGAATAGGGAACAGCGAAAGTTGGTCGCATCACCGCTTCTTGCAAAGCCCCAAGTCTTCGGCTTTGCAGCGAAGGCTTGAAGCGCTTCCTGAACAGCATCCGAGAAACGATGAGCCACAAGACTGGCACGGTGTGACATCGCTAGGCACCTGGAGCTTGACGGTCTTGGCTTTCTCTGCGCTTAGCTCCTTCCCGGACTCAGCTGACAACTTGGGAACAATCTGTGAAGCTCCACATGTCGTGTGTCCTCTTCGAAAGCGGGCTGGAGCTTCTCCAGGTCACCTTTGTATCCACTGGACGGAAATTCATAGGTCCAGATTCCAGATGTATCCCCACACATCATCTAAACCAGGAGGCTAGCCACATCCAACAGGCCAACTTCAAGAGTCCGTGAGCAGAGAGTGAAAAACTGGGTTCCTGACTTCTTGCAGCCGCCAATGCTGTCGAGAGCTCCGCCGTTTCAGTGGACTTGGCGTGCAGCTGTGCTGCAAGCCGTGCCATCTGCTCAGCAGCAGCGCCTTGGGAGGATGCAGATCCGTTTTGTCCCAGAGCTACAAGATGTGCATCTCGCCATCACTTTGTCTAACATCGGATGTTGACGTCCTGCTCTTCGACCCCAAAGCTGCTAAAGCCCAGGGCACGCTGCTCCTCGCTGAGGCGTTGCTCAAAGTTGGCCTGGCAGGCAGGGCGAAGACATGGCTTTTTGGAGTTTCAGGGGTGGCTTGAGCACCCCTAAACGCTAAGCAGGGCCTTGAGCTCGGCGGCCTTGGCAACGTTCTGCCGATCCTCGAAAAGCCAGCGGACGTCCATGTGCCGTCTCTTCGCCACGTCGGGTGGAGCCTCGGCCTCTCCGCGAGCTTCGGCACTGCGCTGGGCAGCCAATAACTGCGCCTCAGACAAAAAACGCGAACAAAGAAGAGCCCCTTCTGCTTCACTGCTCGCCGCGGCCTCCAAGTCCACCACTTGCCGTCTGGCCGACCCAAGATCCTGGAGAAGCAATCTGAGAACAACTTATCCTCAACACTCCTGCTTGGGTGACAGTCTGTACGCATGGGCTGTGCCGTTTAGCCGAGGCTCTGTAGCGAGAGCCGCGCACCTACAGCTGCAAACGAGACGCACGGGTATCGCGGGCTGAATACAAGCGGTTTTCGGCAGAGCTGCTGCTGGGAAAGCCGGCTGCTGTTGACATGCTGTGCCTGCACACATGTGAAGCTTGGACCAAAAACATCACGTCTTGCTTGCTTCGAGCAGAGACCCCCAGCCTCCAGGTCAGCAATCTTTGCGTGAGCGTCCTGCAGGCTTCGGCTTGGGACGAAAGCGTCGCGACGGGGGTTCTTCTCATGTTGTCTCCTTGAGCTGAGAAGCCGCTGATGTGCATTGACGCTCAAACTCCTCCAGGGCTACACAGATTTCTCATTCGGCACTGTGCGTGAGAACGCAGAACCCTCACTGTGGACCTGCTCCCGCAAGCTGAGCTTGGCCTCCCACTCAGCTCGGGAAGATGCACTCTGAACCTCCTGGCGCATGGCGCAAGCTGGAAGGTGTTGAAGGCATTCATCTTGAGATAACTACCCAAGGCTTTTTTGCCAAGGCTCGGCACTCAGCATCGCATGGTACTGCGATGCTTGGCGTTCGAACCTTTGTCTAGAACAAGTGTTTAGCTACAGTTACAGGCTGTTTGTGTTGAGAAAGTAGGATATTCTGCGCAATTTACATGATGAGCAACTGAGCGCCCCCGGCGCGCAGGACAGATAATGGTCGAGATCCAAGGTGCTCCCGTTGCTTTGACTCCAGGAGCAATTCCAGTTCGGACGCGCGCTTTTGAACCTTGCATGGCAGGAATTTGTTAAAGTTCTCGGATGTTTAAGCAAACGCTGCAAGCGCAGCGCGAGAAAACGCACGCCCACCCCCAGGACCGAGTCAGAATCAGTTGTGTCAATGTGTCAAGGCAAGGCATCTTGTTGGAAGTCCAGCACCCAGGTCATAGGGCTGACGGCAGCAGACGAATGTCTGTCATACACTCCCAGAAAAAAGACAAGCGGCTGCCATGCGTTGCCTTGCACAGGTCTGCCACTACATGGGCAAGTCATCGGCATTAAAGACATGGCTGCAATCTCTTTGCTTTGAGACGTCGGTCCTGCATTTGCACAGGTGCCTGCCCCGCAGACTCTCACACATCATTAGGTATGCTATTGTATACCCCCACAGGTCCTTGCATATGTATTTGTACTATAGTGGGATATAAAGATTCACATATATATACATATATATATATACATATATATATATATATACACATACATACATACATACATACATACATACATACATAACGTACACAGAAAAACTGTTGCTGACTGCCATTTTGGGATGCATATATTTGTAAGTTCCAGAGCTTCTGAGGCTTCTAAAGGCTCTCCGGGTTGCTCGGAAGTCGCCCTCAGCTGGGACTCGAGATCGGCTGCTCGGGCGTGGGCCTGGGACTCGTGACACTGTTTATGCACATAAAAACATATAAATATTACTAAATAAGTAAATAAGTATATATATATATATTTATATTATATTTTTTGTTGTTCCGATATTTATCTATCTATTTTTATATTGAAGTATCTATGTATGGCAATGTATGGTGCATGGTTGGCAGGACTTTTTTGTGGGTGGGTGCCCTTGCCTCCGCATGGGATCTGGCATGTTCATAGACGAAATCGACACGCTAGACCACCCACCCCCATGCATGGCTGTTGGCACTGTTGAGACGTCGCAGTTGCAATCCGTCGCAATAACATCACGATCTGAAAACAGCCTGAAACAGCAACAGTTCTCGGTAGGTTTTTTTCAGCATGGGCTAGGAATCCCAAACGACCCATGCCTTCTGCTGAGATCCCTCGCCTACAGCACTTGCACCAGGCCTAGAGTCGGCCACGCCCACATGGATAGAGTGGGCTACCTCTAGACATGTACGTATGCATGTGGCACATATCTCGATCCATGTGACTCTATTAGACTATGTGGCATTCACATCCGCTGGCTGCAGGACGGCGGCACGGGGCGCATCCTTGCTGAGCTCTGCGAGCCTCTGGCTGGTTCGAACTTTATGACTATACTCGCAAGAGAGCATCGATGCATGGCCACACCTGTTGCTGCTGCATTTGCCGACCAATGTTGACAAAAGTCCATTCTCAGGCCTGCTTTCCAGCTGCTTCTCTCTGGCCCGGCTGGTGCGCAGCTGCTGGTCCGCAGTTTCTAGCTGAGCCTGGACAAGGCCCATTTCA
>CAJNDV010023348.1:1803-12221 GCA_905221635.1 Symbiodinium sp. CCMP2456
TTTAGAGCATGTCCTAAACCTGAATCCAAATATTAAAGTGCGCTGCTAGTCTACGGTCAAGAGCCGGGGGTTTAGAACAACCCTCATATATATATATATATATACATATATATATATATATGCTTGGCTTGGACGGAGTTCTCGACTCGGCCAACTGTGCGGAGTTGCACATAAGCCAGTTTTGGGTGGCGCCTTCTCATCTTGACTGCTGTTGCTGCCGCTGTTGTGCCATCTTGGGTTTCAGAGTCGAATCGTCATGGCCAGAGCACTCGTCTGTACAACATCCTCAAGTGGTCCTCAACCTCCATCTTCGATTTGAGATCCCCATATTTTTTCTGATGAGTCTCCGGACGGGACCTGATGCAGCAAATTCCCAGCTGTGGGGCCTGAGATTTTCGGCCGTCCTTCCGGCACAACAGTTTTCTGAACGGCGTAACCCTGCCGGTGCTCAAGCACGGGGTGAGAAGCTTCGAAGCCCTGCTGATCAAGAAAAAATAACAACCACAGCACCTTCGTGCATCTCAGTTGCGCAGCTTTGCGGCTTGTGCAGCGCGCTCCATGGCCGCGCCATGCGCCTCCGGGCGTTGTTCTCAAGCGTCGGTTAGGCGTCGAGGCTCAGGCGAAAGGCACTCATGATCATAACAACGCACGGCACCAAACGCAAGAGAAATGCTACCATGAGCGCCAGAGAAGTCAAGCGCCGTGATAGGCTTAAGTGAGTTCTCTGGGCCGGTCCAGAGTCCAGCGGCCTCTCCGCCGATGCTAACTACCGCTGCCGCTCGAAGCCGGATTTCTCGGCGGGTCCCCGTGGCCTCGGAGGCGGCTTGGTCTTGAGCCTTCCTAGCATTTTGCACGTTTCGGTTTCCGGTTGTTTAGGTTATAGGTAGGGCTTGACCACCACATGTACTACCACTACCACCACCCACCATCGCTACGCCGTCGCGGCTCCTTTGTTGCGACGACGGCCATGACATGTGCAACTGGAACAAGTGTAAACCCTAGGATGATGACGACGACGACGCACACAAATACGAACAAGCACAACTGCTTATAGGGGTTAGATTCTACCCAGATTGCCCGACTAGGAATTCATAATCATTGGTGTGTGAGCCCCAATGAAAAGTCTTTTTGGAACCAGAGCTCCCGAATTATATCGGGCTGCCTGGATTCTTGTCGGGAGTAGTACAGTCGCGGTTTAAACCTGTCACGATTTCGATTGCTATCATGGATACGGCTCTTGAAATCTCCGAATAAAATTACAAAGAATAAAATTACACAGACCCTTTCTGTTACAGACTGCTACCATTCATCTTTTGTTCGGCTACTGCCACCAAGATTTTTTTGGGAGGGCACCCGAGGAAAACAGTATCACCACAGAGAACCCTGAGGGCCCAAGTGCCCAACTAGAAGGGCTTTAGAATGGTTTTAGGGTTTTTTTGCCTCCTACTTAGCAAGGACAAGCCCGCACTGCAGGGTTTTAGGGTTTAGGGTTTAGGGTTACGGTTTAGGGTTTAGGGTTTAGGGTTTAGGACCTTGAAAAACCCATCCTATTTGGGCCCTTACTTCATGGCCCTTTTATAGGGGAGCCTGCTTAGCTGAAGGCGGCTCAGCGGCCAGATTGCGTTGGCACAAACGTTTGAAATCGATCTCGTATTGCCGGCCGCCACTTTTCACCTCCGCGCATCTTTGGGTTTAGGAACCAAAAACCCTCAACCCTAAACCGTGGTTTACGTCAGGACATCTTAAACTCTAGACGCAGCCCGCGAGGTGCAAGGCTTTCGGCACGTAGGGAAGGTTTCACAAGCCTGTCACCTGTGAGGAAGGCGAAGGAAGTTTATCCTAGGTCGCATGGCCAAAGCTCTCTTGTGCAACAACCAGGCCCAAAAAAGTTCAAACTTTTTAGGTCGGATAGACCTAATAGATAAGGCCAAAAAGTTTAAAGTTCTCCTACTGGCTATCTAAGAAAGTGCTGAACCCGAGTCTGGACCAAACCCTGCGTGGGAATGTCTGAAGCCCTGCACGGCAAATCAGAAGGCTTTGACATGGAAGGGTCTCAAAGATCCACCTGAGTGTGAGGTAGTCCTGCCAGCTGCGCTGCTCGCAGAATCTCCTGTAAAAGAGCAGGCAACAAGTACTTGCAGAATTCGAAATCGCATCGCATCAAGCAACATTAGTCAGAAGCCGCCGTAGCCCGGCGTCGAAGGAGGGCTGGTTGAGGAATTCGGCGTCGGATTTCGATGGTATGGTGGGTCGTTCGGAGTGGGCGAAGCCAGACATGTGCTGACGGTCCAAACTCGAACGGCTAAAACCCTAAGCTACTGTAAACATCAAAACACTTTTTGTTTTATCCAGCCTGCAAGAGCCTCTGCTCCGAAACATCAAAGCACTTTTTCACAAGGGACTCGACTGCAAAACACTACTGTAAACCCCTAAACCCCAAAGCCCTCAATCCAAGGCCTTCTAGTGTTCCCTCCCTCGTCCTATACATGGGGGTTTCCGAAAATAGGGGACCTTAATCTAGTACCCTAAATAGTAGGATCCCTATTATAAGGACCCCAAAATAAGGTACCCCGTATTTTTGGAAACTCCCATACATCCCTAAACCCTAAACCCTAAACTCCCATACATCCCTAGAGTCCCAACATGCGCCTGGGCCGAATCCTCAAAGGGCTGCCAGTTGCCATCCTCTGCCTGAGGGGTCTACGATGCTTTGCGGTTTAGGCTTTATGGTTTATAGGGGTTATGGTTTGGGCTTTTGGGTTTAGAGGTTTAGGCTTTAAAGTTTGTGGGGGTTATGGTTTAGGCTTTAGGGTTCAGGGGTTTAGGCTTTAAAGTTTATGGGGGTTATGGTTTAGGCTTTTGGGTTAAGGGTTTAGGGTTCAGCACTCACAACTGGGAACAAGCCTGGCGCAGTCCGTCTGGTACGTCGGATAGCCGACAGCACATTGGCCAAATTAAAGGGAGCAATGAGCAACGGTGTTCGCTTGCCCCAAAACCCTTCCACTAGCAAAAGCCCCACGGCCATCAGTCCACTACAGCCACACTCACACGTCAGCACTACTTCACACCGGCAGTCGAGCTCGGACAGCCAGACACCCAAGAAGCCAGCGACCAGCGTGATAAGTTCCAAGAATCAGAGCTAAGTGAGCACAAAGAGTCACCGAAGCGCATGTCCGTGAATCACTGGCTTGGGGTTTAGGGTCGAGGGGAGGGTTTGCGGTTCAGGAACTATTCTTCTTGTTGCCAAGAGCAATGTTATTCTCACAGCTGAGGCGACTACCACTGGTAGTAGTGACACAACACTGTTCGACTGGACAGGGGTAGTTTAGTCGCAGTGTTATTCCAACAGATATTCTGCTGGACCAGTCTGTCGTGCTTCTCATGGTGATGAACGTGGTGGTAGTGGCAGTGGCAGTGTGATTGGCACTGGTAGTGGTGGTGGTGGTGGTGGTTATGGCACTGCTCGTAGCACTAGTAGCTGCGGGAGTCGCAGTGGCAGCAGTGGCAGTCGCAGGAGCAGGAGGCAGGGAGAGGAGGACTAGTAGTAGAAAAGCAAGTGCTTTCCTCTCAAACTCAAGTCGACTGAGCTGAACGAAGCAGCCATACACCTGTGTACATCGTGTCTCAGCGAGGATAAGCGTACAGATAAGGCAAGTGGCACGGACCTCCCAAATCTCCTCTTCCGGAGCCGCCCTGGGTACCTCCACCTAAGATTGTGGGATTCCAAGCTTCAACTTCCGTCTCTGAGCTGGGCGTCGGCTTACACCGGCTCCGGAGACTTGGGTGTCAGCTTCTGTTGACAAGGAATCCCTAGATCAGGCCGAAGGACTTCTGCCTAAACTTTCCCAGAATCCTGAGATTCAGTCGGTAGACGGATGATAAACTGCGCGTCCCACACCGCAAGGGTTCGTGGTGGTGGTGCGATTTTAACCAGCTTTCGTACAAGATGGGAGATACGTCTTCCAGCACAAGGAAATCCTAAACCCCGCCAAGAAACTGGAAAAAGGTCTGCATGCTCTGGAAGCTCTGCCAGGGAATCGTCGATGACGTAAGGAGTGAGGCCGCCAGGGCAGAAGGAGTAGGACAACAACCGCTCCTTACAAACACCCAAAATTAATGGAAATTTCGAAAAGGGGAGCTAGATTGACCCTCCACAGGCCCTCTCTGGAGACCCTCCGGGAACTGCCTCATCTTATGCTGTTCTGTGCTGGACTCTTGACCTTGACCTGGCTGCAACTACCGCAAGGAGTCAGGAGGCCTGAGTCGGGTCGATGGCATGTCAGTTGCCACATTCGAAGCAGTGCATTATCACAGGCGTGATAGAACCCAATCAATATATACATACATGCAACATGATATCATTGATCCCATGCTTCCTTGCGACGGACCTGCACTACTGATGCAGCCTTGGACAGTTCATGGTGCGCTTTCCGAGTCTCGACCATGGTCCAGCAACGGCGGTCGAAGTCCGGGGTCCGCCACACGAGCACCTGCAGCTCGAAACGGAACACTTTCATGTAGACAGACTATATTATAATAGACTATCTTAAAGTATGCCACAAGAAAACGGAACATTTTCATATAGACTATATTATCGTAGACTATCTTAGAGTATGCAACAATATTCCATAATATATAGTATACCTGTGTGGGATTCATTGTTTGAGGTTAAGTGCCATGTACAGATCGACAGGAAGGGAAGTATACACTAACTTCTTATTCAGACAAGCCAAAATATCCCCATCCCCTTCGAACCAAAGCAAGAAAAATGGGATTTTCAAGGGGCCTTGGTACAAGCCGCAATATACAATGGCAACGCAGCCATGGCCAAGTCGGCTCCGAAGAAGTCGTCCTGTCGAAATAGGGTTTAGGGTTTTAGGTTTTAGGTTTTAGGGTTTAGGGTTTAGGGTCAACGAAGAGTGGGTCCGTGGATTTACGCTCTCACGCGCAAGGGCAAGCCAGATGAGGTCAAGGTCTCTGACTCACAAGGTGGATTGAAGGTTTGGGGGGAACGCAGGGGAGCACTTCGACACGATTCCACTAAAGTTCCTCGCCTCCGAGAACACTCCGCTCTCCGATGCCAAGATGCACATGGGTAGTTTTCTAAAACAGGGTCCCCTTTTTCGGTCCCCAGTATAGTACGGCACCCTTATAAAAAGGACCCCAAAAGGGACCCTAATTTAGAAAACTACCCCAATATCCTAAATCCTGGCCTGCTCGCAGCAGCAATAATCAATCCAGAATGCGACCTCGCACCTGCGAGACTCGGAGGTATGACTTGCAGTCGGTAGTAAGTCGTAGGCAGCTAGTAGTAAGTGGAGTACATGCTCGTTGTCGTCTTGTTGTTTTGGTGCTATTCGCGGAATCAGCCCTCTGAAGCATTGAAGTCGGAAGCGAGGGCGCTGTACACCCGCGGCAGCCGCCATCCGCATAAACCACTTCGCAAAGGTCACGAGCTTCCGGGCCTCCGGGGTTCTTGAAATTTCGAGGTTCCCTGGATTGCAAGTGAAACGGGCCCAGGCTACTGGGATTCCGGGGCTTCCGTTTGAGCAGGGATGGGCTTTCACATATTAGGATCGATCTTTAGTCAGTCCTGCTCCACGTATTAGGATAGTAGCAGGCAGCCTTTGCAGACCAGCAAGACATCTGCAAACAGCAGAAGAGACGCCGTGCTCTAGAGCCCTGAACCCGGAAGCGAATGGAGCTTGCCTTGACGACTCTTACGGGCAAGAATGCAGTGGGCGGCCTTTGTAGGGAGGCTCGATGGTTGTCGAGTATGCGACTGCTGGTGCTGCTATGGCCAGTACCCTCCTCCTCCTCCTCCTCCTCCTCCTCCTCCGCCTCTTACCAGTATCTTCTACGAACTAGAAGGACTACAGTATGGGGGTCTATCCGACACGATGTTGCCCTGTGCAATTGCCCTGACACCGTCCCAAACATGCACCCATTGAAAAGCAAACCTGCAAAGAAATCATGGGCGTCAACTCACCTCGATCCTCGACTCTTTGGCACGGAGGACAACGGCCACAAAGCGAACCCTCAGCACTCCTTGATGTTCTCTGCAGAGTCAGGGTGGCCACGCTGTGACCCAGCTGTCCGCAGCCAGCGGTGAGACAAGAGGAACACAACCTTGGTGCCCATGGTCAGCCATGCTAGTTTGCTCTCTTTGCACCGTCTACCTGTTTCGGGGCCACGCTTGCGCCGAGCGAGCTGAAGGACTCCTCCTGCCCTGCAAGAATGTAACACCCCACACCCCCGAGGCTTCCAGAATTCTCTAGCGTCATTCGAATGGAGTTTCGGGTCTATGGCCCAAGTGACGAGCTGACGTTCCGCAGCGTCGCGCAAGACTCCCAGTCGGTCCTGGCTTGCAAGCTTGGCCTTCTGCTGCCGAAGTTCCGGCGGTTTGTTGACATCAAACGACCGAAAACCTAAAACAAAGTGTTGAAGGCAAGGCAATCTCCTCGACTTCGTCCAGGAGCTCCTCAACAGAGGTGGCGCCAGCTTCTGCGCCGTACTTCGGGAGCTGTCCAGCAGCAGCAATCCTGGACCAATGTATGAGCCTCAAAGGTGGCGTTTCCGGACACTCCAAAATCCACCAGGACTTCTTCTCCAAACCCGCATTCACGAAGTGTCGATTTGAGAGCAGTCTCTGCACGTGCTGGCGCACGCTGGCGATCCGAACGGCGTGGCTGACGCTGGTCCGGACCTGATAGACACCTTGTCTTGCCGCCATGCTCAAGGTCGCACGCAACGAAATAACACTCAGACCTTAATTTGCCTTCCGCGCTCGGGTTCGGCACTGTCGCTGCGGCCACTATGCGTAGTATACTTCAGACTTCACCTCTGACAAGAAGAAGGAACTATAATTTCAGCACAACCTAAGAAGTGCGGTAAAGCCACTCGTCAACGTAGCCTGGTCCAGGTTAGCACCATTCGCGGCGTCAACCAAAGAGGCCAGGCGCTTGGGCATCTGGTAGTGCAGATACCTGTGGTAGAACGGCAAAGACCTGGCACGAAATACTGGAGGTCTGTTGAAGCTCTCCTAAACCCTGGCCCTAAACTCTCTTCTATTGAGATTTAGTGCACGGTTTAACTCCGAACGACAGCCAAGCAAAACTTGAGGCCACCACCAGCCACCCAAGTGTGCACGCGCCAAGGTGTAGGCCTTGCCCGTTCGCCCAGAAGTCATTCAGAGGCATGCCAGGGTTCACAAACTGCGATGAGAAGGTACCACAAGAAGCCGGCTGTCTGACCAATACTGTGCTCTCTTACGAGGATCTTACACTGCTCCATGATAACAGAAACGAGGCTCCAGAAAGACTTGGAACCTCAGCATCCCTAGGTGATTCACGACAAACTGAGCTTATGCGTCGAGGAACCCGTCGAACAGTCACCCCTGCCACAAACCCAACGAATCGATAGCCAAGGACTGCTGTAGAATCTTTAGGGATCTTCCCCAGCTGAGCCGGCAAGCCCCGCTGTCGATGCTGCGTAGCAAGGACTGCAGCTTTCGCAGCTTCCAGGCCTCGAGAAGGATTCCGGCTCCCGTGCACATCTGGAATGGGACCAAAGAACAAATCAAATGCCGTCCTTCCTAATTATAAAGAAAGCTCTCTCTCTCTCTCTCTGTCTCTCTCTCTCTCTCTTTCTCTCTCTCTCTCTCTCTCTCTCTATATTATATATATATATATATATATATATTTGAGGACACCACCCCACGCACAGCGTGCCCAAATCCGGCAACTCATGCCCCGGGGAAAGCAGACCCACCAAGCTTCTGCCTAGCAGCTTTGCGGGCGGTCTTTGTCTGTGCCTGCACCTGCGCAGCTTCGAGGTTGCTTCCACGTAAAGGTGCAAGCAGTCGGCTGAGGAGACCATGACATAATAGGTCATGGCTGAGAACACAGGGGCACAGCGTCAGGATTGTCTACTGTCTGTCGAGGTGCTATCTTTGATCTGGCTTGACGGCAGCAGACTAATAAAAACGTGGTTGTTGCAACGCACCCACACATTTTCGTGCATGCAAGCATGTGCAGTTTCGATAGCATACATGTGCATGATGCACGCCTGCGCGACGGGAGATACACGACTGCGAATCTACATCGTAGCATAAACCACAGCCAGAAGCAGGTCGTGGAAACATCACATTGACGAATGTCTGGTGAGTTGCAATTGGTGTCTAAGGCTTGTTTTGTCTAAGCAATGGATACCGAATTACATCGCATCAAGGAAAAGGGGTGACAAAGTTGGATCTCTATAGCTCTCTAGAACCCGGCCACTCAGCCACCCTTGAACACGAACCCTATAGGCCCCAAACCCCCTAAAACCGCAGGAGTGGCGTTCAGACCATGCCTGCTGCAGCACGAAACGCGCTGCGTCCAGCCAAAGGTCGTCGTCGGAGTCGGCCAGGGGTCGGAGGAGCTCTCCATCCTCCGTTCTCAAAGATATATGGGTGGTTGTCAAAATTAGGGCACCTTTTGGGGTACCCTAAATAATAGGTGCCGTATTATAATAAGGACCCAAAAAGGGACCATAATTTTGACAACCACCCATATGGTTTGGTACAATGATATTTCAGTAACTATAAGCTGGACAGTATTCCGTACAATAGATCTGATAGGTTTCGTTTCAAAGCACTTACCCCGTACAGCTGCAAACAGCGAAAGCTCAATCGAAGGCAGGGTCTAAATATTCAAGATGCATAGCTGGTTCGTCAGCGAGACAGGTTTCACCTGTACCTGCACATGCAGTATTGGAAGCATAACAAGTGACCCCACTAGTTCTGGTTGCTCTTTTGGGGGTAGTTGGGACGAAATGCAGCCAGGCATCTCCACCGGGCAAAAACCGACGATTGAAATTGTAGCCTTGGGTTGCAGTGTCTTCCGGGCAAAATGCGCTCGGGATGCAGGCCGCCGACCTGCTGATATGATGAGACACGACCGTTGCCTGTGCTGGCATCTCGTTTACCCTGGCCTGGCGATACACGTGCTGGGCCAACGCAGCAGGAGACCAAATGATCCAAGTGCCGGGTAGCGTTCCAACTTCTCCAGTGTCTTCCTCTTGCTGATTCTCAAACATTGACGGCGCACCCACCAGACCTTACACTGCCATCATTGCTTCCACATGATGTCATTGGCCCTACTTCTGTGCTCCCTATCTCTGCCCTATTCGGAGGCCTGCTTGCTAGTCACCTTCGAAATTTCGCTTTCATGATCGAATAATCAGCTGCGAGCGCAGCAGCAGACGAACAAGAAGAAGGCACTCCAACGACAAAACAACATCGACCAACACAGCCATAAGCCATAATGACGAGGAATCATCGCTCACCTCAACAGTGACGCCCTCGCAGCCGTCTACGAACCCACAACGCTCGAGGCAATTCCCTGCAATGCAAAGCCTATAAGCCGTAAGCCCTGGATCCTCCTGTCTAGAGAACACACGAATAGCAAAGGAGCGATGGCAGCCAGCGCAACCGTCGAAAGGATGATGATGACGCCTGCTCTGATGCTGAGGGTACGATAGTGGGTACGATGATACGTCTCTGTGTGACTGTGTATGTGTGTTTGTGTGGCAGTGGTTCTATGTGTGTGTACGTCTTTGCACGTGCACAGGCCTGCATACATGTCTCTCTGTCTATCTGTGTAAATATGGACATATGTACACACACACACATATACGCATACAGACACACACATATGTGTGTACTGTTTGCATGTATGTATGTATGTATGTATGTATGTATGTATGTAGGTATGTATGTCTATATATACATATATATATATATATACGCTTAAATACGGCTGTAATACGTTTAAGAGTTGATACGCCTGTATAAGCAAACACAACCAAGCCCAGCCAAGCCGGCTGAGCATTGTCTAACAGAAGAATGTTGTAACGGAAGCTCCTGCATAAAGGAGCACGTAGTGCAAAAAGAACCGCTGTCCAATAGAAGACCCTGTGTAGAAGAACACCGTGTCCAACAGCGAACACTGTGTAAGGGGATTCTGGCTGGTCTAATCAGATCGGCGGAACATGCCTGAAGTATGACTCTGCTCATATATATATATATACACACACACACATGCAGATGTGTATATGTACATCTGGTCTGTAGCAATGTAGGTATCTATGTGTGTCTCTATGTATGCAAGGGCGCGTATATCACCAAATACATGTATACATGGGGGTTGTTCTTTGTCATGGTTGCAGCCCCTAACTCGAAAATCGTCTTGCGCTTCGCCCTTGCGCGCTCTTGCGCGCACACGGTTTTACACACATTCCCACCCTGTAGTAGCAGTAGTAGTAGGAGTAGTAGTAGTAGTAGTAGTAGTAGTAGTAGCAGCAGCAGTAATAGTTTTCCAGTGTCGTTGCTTACACAAAGATTCAACTGGCTGGATTGTGCCAGATTGTAGCACAAG
>CAJNDV010023348.1:12668-34696 GCA_905221635.1 Symbiodinium sp. CCMP2456
CGCTGCTAGTCTACGGTCAAGAGCCGGGGGCTTAGAACAACCCTCACATATGCATCTACAATCATGGACACGTTCGCCCAGCGTGTTCATCCTTTCTCGTTTGCGTACATATTCTTCTACTTCAGATACTTGATTGAGTCTGCTCGGAAACTCAAGCGCTTCCTGCGAGAATCCCAAGAGACCTAATGCCTTAAGCCTACGGTGAAAAGGGTTCAAGAGTATGTGCTGAAGGCGCGGTTACGCCTAAAGTGTGCTTACGCTTCTCGAGCTGCTATAGAGACAAAACCACCAAGGCGCAATGTCAATACTAATGAAACGAGAATACAAGAATGCAGAAGCCTGGTGACATACACAAGAAAGTATAGTATAACACTCTGGAGCCAAGCATGGTAGAACGTAAGTTTAGCATGGCTTAGAATGCTTGCTACTGGTGGATGCATTCTTCCGGATCTTCTACTCGGCAGCCTATGGCGGAGTTGGTGATGGTGTCCTCGACCACTGTCTCGCGTGCTTCAAGGCCCAGAAGCGTCGTCAGCCCATTGGAGTCACATCCTTGACGATAACAGAAAAGCTGAGTTGTATTATAATGTAAAAGCCTCAATAAACTAGAATAGGGTTTTGGGGCCCTTTATAGTATAGTCATAATAAGGAGCCCCCAAAGTAGTATTGGTAATTATTTAGGCCCCCACATTAACTAAGGCATTGATAACAAGATGCTGCCAACACATTAGTTACCAAGGCCCCTATATTGCACCTTTGGAATGGGTGACGAGGTCCTTGTAGACCGACGATCCCTCCCTCTGTATACGGAAGAGGAGGTTGTGGGGCCTGCGTTGTGCACACCAAGATTTGCAAAAGACTTGTCTGCTTCGGGTCTGTTTCAGCTCTCAAAAATGTCCTGTCATGAAGTGGCAACACACAACGGAAGGGAGCAGGGATCTCCCAAGCCTAGTTTATGTTTGGCGATTTGGGGGCTTCTTTTAATACCCGGGGGCTACCTGGATACCTCCTTAGCAAGAGGGCCCCACTTCTTTGCAAACTCCCACTCCGCTTGCAGCTCAACAAGTTACGTACACAACGAGCAACCCGTCTTAGCAATTGGGGTATAGCTCGGGGTACCTTTTTGCATCCAGGCCTCTGTGCTGTCTTACCGGGGAAGGAAGTATGCAAGCCTTTATTGCTATGCACCAGCATGCGTCCCAATCATCTTTGCATGGAGACTGCACGCCCTGACACACTGAAGCCCAAAACCGCGAACCAGAACCCGGAAGCCTACCATTCTAGGAGCCCTCATCCCCGAAACTTGAGGACCCTTGAAACCCGCCTGCGGGCCAAGGCACCCCAATAGAACTCCCACCATTGGCGTTCATCCGGGCAGGGATCACCAGAAGGGGAGCACGCAGATATCCAGGGAAAGCTCGAAAGGCAGCCTGAGTTCCGCATGCGCGGTTTAGTTGTCTGAATTTTAGGGGCTGTGGCTTTAGGTGCTTCAGGTATTGAAGGCTTTTGGTTCAGGTGATCAGGTGCCTGGGTTCAGGGATTTTGGGATGCCCTGTAGCACAAGCCCTCCTAGCTTTCCCTCCTCCGTCATCCAAATCTGACTGCTGCAGCAGCAGGCCCCATCCCAATCTTGTCATGACGGGTCGGAAAGAGAAATAACACATGGCCTGTTCAAAACTTGACCTCTGCAAGGGGGCAGGGCTACGGCTTAGGGTTATGATCCCGGCAACGATAAAGGAGCACTGCCAGTACGAACCAGGGAATGCGCAGCAGCGGTATCCTGAGGTTTCGGAGCAGGCTTGCAGGCTTTCGTGGCTTGGAGGTTTGGATTTTGGGCCTCGTGTCCACTCGGAGACTTCGGGGAGCAGTGAGTCTTCAGGCTGGAATGCTGCTCTGCTGGGGGATTTAGGAGTTTAGGGGCCGTGAATCAGGTTTGATTGCCAGGTTCTCTGTCGACGGGCGAGGAATAGCCTCACAAATTACCTCTGCAACGTGCCGAGTCATGACTGAACGAGCTTTAACTTGGCTTTTCTGTGCCCTGGATCTTCCGTGCTTCCTGCCGTGAGATGACTGAATCCAAGTGGACACATCGTGCCGAGGGTCCAACGGCAGCCGGGAAATGCAGAGAACACCCTGGGCAGGGAAACCTAATATAGGGGCCTTAATAATTAGAAACGGGTTTGTGGGCCCATTATGGTACAACTATATTAAGGAACCCCCAAACTAGTGTTGGTAATTGATTAGGCTCCTACATTAGATGTCCAGATGGGGGTATGCGCGGTATGTGGACAGGAATCATTGGTTACAATGGGTGTATGCAGACTTGAACCATTGGAACCGGCAGTTACTGTTCTCTCCGCCATCACAAGGACGATCGCCGAGTTGGACTGGATGCGTAGACATGCCGTTCTAAGTTGTTCGAGCATGCTGTTATCTGTCTCAATACATCTTCTTGTACACTCAGACCTTGATAGACTATGCCATTTTGTACATGTAGACTGTATGATAAACATAACATACGAACAGAAGCCTCAACATGAAAATATATGATGCATGTATGTATACAGGTGTGTATGTATGCAGTATGTCTGTCTGCCTGCCTGCCTGCCTGCCTGCCTGTCTGTATGTATGTATGCATGCAATGTACTGTACTGTACTGCACTGTACTGTACTGCATTGTAATGTAATGTAATGTAATGTAATGTAATGTAATGTAATGTGCGGTATGCTTGTATGCATGTATACAAACATATGCACACAACATGTGCATGCATGCATACATATACCTACATACAGGGAGTTAGAGAAGCAGTTCGGAGACTTGCACAAGGACCCCCCAAACCTAATAGGTCTTAACCTAAGCCCGGACAACAACAACACCCCTGAACTCCAGATTCTGCCTGTACCAGAGCCAATCGCGAACTTCTGGGATGCACTGCACCACGATCGTGAAGGAGAGCCTCATGAGGGGCTTGTGTGTTGGGAGTTCTGGTTGAGGGGTTTGTGGGCTTGGGCTTAGTATTTACGGTTCTGGGTTTCATGGGTTAGGGTTTTAGGGTTTCGGGTTTTAGTGCTCTTTGCGCGTTCTTGTCCGCCGGCTGTTCACGGGCTTTGCGCTAGGGCTTTCGGATGCTCCGGGGCAGCCGGCTCCATGCCTCTCCATTTGGGAGTTTCCGAAAATTAGGGGTACCTTATTTTGGGGTTCTTATAATAAGGATCCTACAATTCAGGGTGCTATATTAGGGTCCCCAATTTTCGGCAACCACCATTTCTTAACAAAGATCCAGGGGACAGCAGCGACGTGGCGATGGACGTCGTGACCCAAAGCTTGTCGGCAAAAGCGGCCTGAGATCTGCGAGCTCAGGGAAAATCCTGGAAATAAACAGTATATATTTTTACTAATCCTAATAACAGTAGAAAGAACAATAGAAAAAACACTGACAACAATTGTAATAATACAGATTGTAATGACAATAAGGAACAATAACCAGAATCTTAACAAGAAAACGAAGAAGATATGCATAGATGTATCTAAAGGGCGTGGTCTATAGGATTTTTTCACTGCTGTCTACAAGACTTTGATGCTCGCCATGTCCAGATGTCACGACCATATGTGCCTACCCTCCATCGGCCTCGTCGTAGAAGATCAAGAAAACAGCTTGCAGTGCGCTCTGCTCCACATCCTCGAAAATGAATCGCAGGAAGGCGATGCGTGCTTCCGATAGCTTCCTTGGATGAGGCTGGAACTGCACGCGGGAAGCTCGGACGAGAATCTGTGGCTGCAGAACAGCGCACGGTACAGTAAATCTGCTGTGATAGCAGCGGCATGCTGACGTGGCAGAACTGGGAAATCCTGCCCATTCCTCGCGGCAGCGAAGCTGGTGGTAATGATGACGATGATGACGACATGTCCTGAAAGCTGCTCCTATGTCGGTGATACGAGTCTTCAGCATCATCATGGTGGTGGTCTGATGGTGATGGTCTGAAGGTGAGCTGATGGTGGTGGTGGACCGTCTGGATGACTGTAGCCGCCTGTAGCAGGTTTTCATTTTATAGGTGGTTGCAGTCAGGCTGCATGGCCCAGGAGCTCGCACCACCAAGTCGCTCCTTCCAAGATTCCAGGAATCACGAAACGTCCGTAGCTATTATGGCTACTATTGTTCTCATCATCACCACCATCACCATCATCATCATAATTTCGCTTATCATTATTTTAATTTTAGTTTTGTTGTTAAGCCTTAGAAGACGAGGTGCAGAGCCAATCCATGGTGGCACCAGGGCAAGAAAAGACTAACAAGTTGTGAACGTGAAGCACGCCACCTTCCAAGGCTCGGGAACGTGATGACATGAGCACTTGCCAAACTCCCATTCTAGTCCTGCTTCGTTCCTCCACCAACATCGAAACCCTGTTTGCTACTGGACTTGAGGACTACCCAGATCCGTTCGACCTCTATCATCACGACTGAGGCCCATGCAGCCACACCATCGGACTCTACAAACCCTAATCACAGCCAAATCTGCTTGAAGTATACTGAGCCTGAGAGTTCGCTGCTCCCGCGTTTCATCTTAGGCAGGGCCTGCGCCGAAACCAAGCGACGACTCAAATCTTGTGGGTTTCTGAACTTTTCGCCGAAAGCACCTGCTATACCGGGCGTTCCGATACACCGCTGAATTTCGAGATCCTTCAGATGCCCTAAACTTTAAGAACTCTCAACCCTGCTACTCTACATAGCTCACAAAAGACCACTGTTCGTACGTGCTCCATCTTTTTTTGTGTCCTTGGATCGTATGCCCACGTGCAAGACCCAAAAAGAAGACCAGTCGAGTCCTCCACTGCCGGGCGCACGGCGTAGACGAGGACCTGCCAAGGGTGTAGGGTTTAAGAACAAATCGCAACAAAAGGGCCGTAATGCTTAAAAAAAGTCAAGTCTTTGCGGGGTATTTTGTACTCAAGCTCTGTCAGATAGCCCCAAGGACCTAGAAGAAATAATTGCACTTCCAGGTCGGGCCCCTATACATATCCGGACATCGGTTCCTGCATCTGCTCCCCTCCCAGGGCCACCGACCCTAAACCCCTAAACCCCTGAACCCCTGAAACCCTGAACCCTGAAACCCTGAAACCCGAAACCCTGAACCCTAGACCCTTTTGTACAACTGGACTTGATGAATGCCAGCACCCCACTGAGCGCAGGACCCAAGGACTCTGCCGAGGCTCCAGCACAGCGGGAAAGGAACACTGCATGAACAGCTTCATCCCTGCTCAATCAAGGCCTGCAAAACGAGTGTACTTACACAGCCACCCACTCGGAAACTGGGACCATGAACCCTAGACCCTGAAACCTAAACCCGGAACCCTTTTGGCATCAGGACTTGTGCAATCGCCACCCTGAAATCCTAAACCCTGAAACCCTTTTTGCACAGGCTTGCGTGAATCTCGCCTGTACGTGTCGCACCCTGAAACCCTAAACCCTGAACCCTGAAACCCTTAACCCCGAACCCTAAATTCCATCTCAGGCCGACGCCAAGTTGTCGGAGCCGCGAAGAGCCGTGAAGGCGCCCTGAACGAGGAGACGGTCCCGCTCCTGACAAACTACCGCCGGCTTTTGGGGCTCTGGGCTTTAAAAGAGGCGATATCTATTATAGGGTCTTATGGCTTTTTGACAGAAGTGTGTAATCTGTTGAGGGTTTTTGCATTCCATTCAAGTTCATGTGGGTCCTCTTTCCTATAACTTTCTATCAACGCTTTCGAGTGAAGGCTTGCGCGGGCTTCTCGTTTAGGGTTTCGGCCCTGTGGTTTAGGGTTTAGGGTTTAGGGTTTAGGGCTGTGCCTGTTTGTTGGCTAGTGCTCGACACAGAAGGGCAAACACTCAAAGCCTAAGTACCTTGTTCCCAAAGGGTCTGAGTACCCATATAGTGTAGATATTTTGGGCCCCAAAGTACCTACCATATAAGTACTTAGACCCTTTGGGGTTTTTGAGCAGGGACTGCAATGCACTAAGCCTAAGAACCCAAAACCCTAAACCCCGCTCTAAGCTGAGATTGGGCAATAGAAACCCACTCCGCCTTAGCAATGCCCAACGAGGAGCAGCCAATCGAAAAATGGCGGGTGAGGTTCACATTCTTTGAGTGTTAAGGCTTCGGCACGCTTCGGTTATTGGTTATTTGTTCAACACTTCGGGTTTAGAGCTTGGGCTTTGGATGTAGGGCCTAGGGTTTGTAGTGTCGTTGTTGTGTGCCTTGGTCCTCCCTGGAAACGGTTTCTTTTATCCAGGCATATCCGGAATCTCCCTAAACCTAAACCCTAAACCCTATACCCTAAACCCTAAACCCTTAACCGTCCCTGAACACCTCTTTCAGCATGGGCTTAGATAGTCTGCCTGCGAACACTCCCTCCCAGCAGAGCCTTCTCTGCCTGCAACCCGGTTGCAGCTCTGAAACGCTTTGTTGCCTCCCCAGGACTTACGCAAAGAAACTCTAAACCGCCCTCAACCCTTTTGCAGCAGGATCCCGAAGGCCTACTGAACTGTAGGGGCCTGAAAGATTGGAATAGGGGTTTGGGGGTATTTTATACTATAGCTTTTATAAGGAACCCCCAAAATAGTATCGGTAATAGAATAGGGTTTTCGGGTATTTTATACTATGACTATAATAAGCAACCCCCGGCCCCTATATTAACCCTAAACCCTAAACCCTAAACCCCTAAACCCCTTTTTGCACAGGCTTGCGTGAATCTCGCCTGGACGTGTCGCCCTAAACCCCTAAACCCTAAACCATCAGAAGGACCATCGCCTCGGGGGTTGTGGCCCGGTTGTACTGCACAGCCATGGCCAAGAGGACCAGCAGCTGCACGACGACCTGCATCTTTATAGGATCGAATACAGGGGCTTTAATGATTAATTAGAATAGGGTTTTTTCCCTCCCGCCTGGCTAGGACGAACCTACGATGCAGGGTTTTGGGGGTCCAATATACTCTAAATATAATTTGGAACCCCCCAAAATAGTATTGGTAGTTCATGTCATTCAGGCCCCTATACTACATCATCATGGTCAGCATTTCCATCCTGCTGAAGTTCCGAGCATTGGCCTCGCCTCCCGTCGCCGACAGCGTCACCTAGTCCGACTCATACGTGTAAAGCCGTTCCAGCCAACCTCGACGTCCCGTACCCATAGCAGGTCCATGCAGGTCCTGCCTGCATCAGGCCCACCCCAAGGCCAACCAACCAAGCCGAGACAAACCAGAGCTCAAAGTTGCACTTGTTCGCAATCACCGGGAACCTCAGCTCGCTTGTCAGTTGTCTATTCAGCCACGTATCCCGTTCTGATCTAGAAGGGCTGCACCGGATACAAATGTGCCGAAAATGCCATGAACACTTCTTGCAACTGTTCCAAGCTTCCCCAAAATCAAAGTTCCCGTGAACCCCTGGCCCTGAACCCTTGTGCGGTTCTACCGAGGTGCGTGGCATCCTGATAGGTATCCGTGAGCAAGATGAAGGAGCAAAGGGCCCTCGAACGAAAATGCTGCACTGGGAAGCACTTCAGTTTCGACTCGCACAGTTGCACGCAGCAGGCACGGGGCACGACTAGTCCAGGAGCGTTTCGGCACTCACTCTCGGACAATCCAGGGCGAGGTTATTGGTGCGTGGTCGGATGATGTGGAACCATCTGAAGAAGTAGCCATCATGTGAATAGAGCTACAGTTACAAATTATACGAATACAGCACACGGCGACTCCGTCTTAGGGTTCGGGCTTTTGATTTAGGAATGCTTAAGGCTTATACTCGGACACATATGATCAATCAGTTGTCCCTGCACAGCCTGAAGAGCAGTCGCCATCGAAAGGCGTAGCAGAAGACGCCGGCTCGCCTTGGAGAATATGGTATGTATGAAGGTGCATAAACGCATGCAGATATAATTATATATAACAGAGACATACATACATGCATGCGCGTGCATCCCTCTGCGCAAAGGCCTACATATACATAATTTGTGTTTTGGTTATATATATATATATGTGGAGAGAGAGATACACATGCACGAGTTATTGTGGCAGTGTATTGCCAAGACGTGTGCCGGCAAAGGCATTGATGGGTCGCACGGATGGACAGACAGATGTTTTTTTTGCCATATATGCACGTATCCATGTATGTGTGTGCACAGATATGTGTGCACATATACATATCAGCCATCTGTGCAAACACGTTAGTTACACAACATTACATTCACGCGTACATACCATGCACACGTACATACATGCGTACATGAATGCATACATACATACATACATACATACATACATCCAGACATACATACATACATACATACATACATACATACATACATACATACATTACAT
Organism: Symbiodinium sp. CCMP2456; assembly: GCA_905221635.1. Lineage (NCBI taxonomy): Eukaryota > Dinophyceae > Suessiales > Symbiodiniaceae > Symbiodinium > Symbiodinium sp. CCMP2456. The sequence goes on from CAJNDV010023348.1 coordinate 21,022, forward strand.
ACATCCAGACATACACACATACACACATACATACATACATACATACATACATACATACATACATACATACATACTTACTTACATAGAGACTTACTTACTTACATACATACACACACATATATGTATACATGGATGCATGCATGGATGCACACAAACATTACACTACACTACATCACATGACATTAAATTACACAACTGTACATTTCCTTACACTACATTACAGTACACTACATGCATGCATACATTACATTACATTACATTACATTACATTACATTACATTACATTACATTACATTACATTACACTACATTGCATTACATTGCATTGCATTACACTGCATTACATTGTTGCTCTATAGTACATTACATTGCACTACACTACACTACATTACAGTACATTGCATGACATTAACACACACACACTCACACACACACACACACACACGCATGCATGCATGCATGCATGCATGTGTGCATGCATAAATACATTACGTCCACGCATGGTAACAAGCATACCAGCATACCTGCAGACTCACAGGCATGCATTCATTTAGACGGATAATATGACATGCACCCATATCGCGATGCAGTGTGCGCCCAGCCTGCCACCCAGCAAACGGAGCAGCGTCAAGGACATGAGGTTCGTAAGGCACATGTACCTGGGCTGTGTCTAGTTCGATGCCCCTGGCCCATCTTCACGCTTCAGGGTCAAGAAGCTCCGGGTATCTATCCCGAAGAACCTCACGATCCACACGCCTATTTCCTATGTTAGGCCGCATCTCTTGTTCCCCGGCTGTCACTGTTTGACCTGCCCGAGCCCCTATATCCCGTCTTGAACCCAGACTCTGCCCTGGGGAACATGCTGCACGATTCAGAGGGCATGGCAAGCCAACATTTCCCGGTACTCCTAAATCCCGAATCCCTCTATTCCCTAAACCTCGACATCACCCCAATCCCTCTACTTCCTACAAACCCCTTTTTGGGGAGAGACTCTTGTCATGCCTTTGTCAGGAGTTACCGGCAGTGCTGCATGGATGAGATTCGCAATCCATGCGTGCACCACTGAAAGAAAACTGAGCCCAAATCCTATCACCCCTCTACTCCCTCTACTCCCTGCCAAAAAAATGGCAGCCGCGGAGCCCCAACCAGGCACCGTGGATATAGCCAGGGAAGCCCTGGTCGCAGCCTCGCGGGGATTTTTGTTAAGGGGTTTAGGCACTCCATGCACTCCGACATTGCCTTCATGCTTAGAGCAGAGTGTGGATATATGTTGTAGAAGTAAAGGGCATTACAACCACAGCAGACGATCATCACGGATATCTTCCAGAAAAGTGCTGAACCCTTCTCAAGATCTAGTCAGTGCCCCGAATAAGCTGTTGGATCCGCCGCTTGAGAGCAAACGCTCACGCCAAGCCACTCGTCATCAGCTGGTAGCCCGCCTGCAGTGTCGAATCAGTTGCCCTTTTTTGGGCTTTGGGCATTCCAAGCTTTACCTATAGTCTCCATTGTAGTTCCTTTTTTTGGTTTAACCAAATATATATTAACGAGTATATAAGGTATCGCCAAAAAGGAACTACAATGGAGACTATAGGTAGTGCAGAGCCTCTGAAGAGGCATTCCGGTTGCATTCAGCTCTAGTTACATGATCCGCTGGCACTGCCGCCATATCAAGTTACACCAGATATCTCAGGGACAGGCCGTGCCCCGGGGAACGAACAGCAAGCTCCACAATTAAGATGTGAGCATCCGCGCTCCTTTTGATCCCTCCGGGGAAAGGAATGCCTTGAGTGCTATCGCATCTCTGAACGGGCATGGCTATGCACAGGCCGACTTGCTTTTCATGGTTTGAAAAATTGTGGTTATCATCAGTTTTCCTGTCATCTTCATTTTTATCCGGGGTTGCTGTGCCAAAGCCGCTGCGGTCAAGGCACAAATGGCAGGGAGGCAGCTGCAACGAGGTTGCAGAAGTACTGCAGGCCTAAGCGGAACATTTAGTCGTACCTATGGGCTAAGGCAGGAAGCAAAACGTGAAAAAGATTAGACGCCACCGTTCTGCCATGCAGTCTGTTCCCAAGCATGAATACTAAGCGGCCTTTGCACCGGGTGCCGGGATCCGTCAAACAACTGACATGCTGCAAATGTTCCTCTCCGATTACCCAACCGATCTTCAGAAGCTTCCAGGGAAGGCTGATTTGGCTAAGCGATATATATATATATATATGTATACATATATATAATATATATATATATATATGTATGTATATATATATATATATATATTACATGCTATAGAGTCGCTAAGTTGCCGCTGTCTCCAAACTGAGGTCAGAGTCTCACAGCATCGTTTAGCCATCTCTGGGCCCCAGGTTCTGATCAGTCATGCGGACCCTTTACAACGTCCGCAGGCCAGATTATCAATGCAGAGACTTCCGGTTCAGAACTTAAGCCACAAAACCTTTAATGACAAACTCCGTGCGGTGAACAGCAACACATAGCCTGATAGCCTCCACAATCAACCCGAGGACTTTCCACTAGCTTCGAGCTTGAGCGGAGGCATACAACCAAGAAGCCGAGCAAAACTCGAGCAGTACGGCTCGTCATCTTCCGAAGCAGTTGTCTCGCCACCTGAAGATTGCCGCTGCTTTCATACTGTGACTATTCCTCTTCTGGATGTTCTTAATACTGTTGTTATTGCTACTACTATGAGTAGCATTCCTTATAATACTATGGGTCGCACGAAAGGGAGTACCCCGCTCGAGTATCGGCTTGATTGGGCAAGGTATGTGGGGGCCAAGTCTCCAGATGCCATACATGCATATGGTGTGCTTGCAGGTGCTCCCGTCTTTCGGTGATGTCCTGAATGTAAACACCTCGGAACACAAAACGCATAATCATCGGCCGAAGCTTCGACATGCTGTACCGACGCAGGCTCATGTCTGGGAGTCCAGCAAACAGCTAATGCAGCGTTGCCTTGTCGGCTCCCCGCTTGCATGGCGAGTCATGTGCAAATAGATCAGAAGCCCTCGTCACCAGAGCCTCCGGACAACCCTAAACCACTTCGCTCTCATCCCGAAAGCCCTGCCCAAAAAAAAACTGCCTCCAGATGCAAAGCGTTGAGCTCCGCCTCCTCCGCGTCCTGTGGCTGTTTACAGTTTACATAGTGCTCGTCATGACTGGAGGGTGAATCCAACGATTACTAACCTCCGCCTCCAGTAGCACCCGAATTAGCCAAGCATCCCTGCACCTTCCCTCGCCCCGGCCTCAGTGTTGCGCCGGCCCAGCAAGCTGTTGCCGCAGCGTTCCACAAAGTCCTCTCACAAGCGTCGTTGTGTTTCGCGGCTCCGAAAATCTTAAAGTGGGACCAACCAACACGCGAATCCTGAATCCAACCTTGAGCCTTCCAATCCTTTATGACGATTACCGAAGAAGCCGTTACTCCTCATGATGCCAGCAAAACAGCAGTACGATGGTATGCGGCAGACACGCGGTTTCTAACGCTTCGGTGTCTCGGGGTGTGTGTGTGTGTGTGTATGTATGTATGTATGTATGTATGTATGTATGTATGTATGTATGTATGTATGTATGTATGTACCTACGTATGTATGTATGTATGTATGTATGTATGTATGTATGTATGTTTGTTTGTTTGTTTGTTTGTTTGTTTGTGTGTGCGCGTGGGTGACTGTGTGCGCGCGCCCTAGTTTGTGTAGGTATGTGTGGGTGCGCATACCATGCTGCCTACCTACCTGCCTACCTACCTGTCAACCTACCTACCTGCCTGCCTACCTACACATGATATAAGGGCCTGAAATTTCAAAGACTAGGGTTCGGGGGTACATTAGTCCATTATTGTAATGAGGAGCCTCGAAAACCCCTACAGCACCTACACCATCCTCCCCTTGCAGCCCAGGGCGGTCCAAAAGGTCCATCCCCGGAGCTCGGCCCTTGCTCTTGATCAGGGCGGCGGGCTGCTGCTGCACCGGGGCCTGGGTAGAGCCCTTAACTCGGGAACCTTAAACCCTAGGCCCTAAACCCTTATAACTAGGAACCTTACAGTAAACCTTTACAGTACAATAAGTACAATACCTTCCTTATGAAAGTAGCCGTTGCAGGAATCCTGACAGCCCCACTGTCGGAGACCGCGCACTGAAGTAGCGAAGTAATGGTGATAGGGCTGCGAGCTGCAATACTGCAGCAAATAAGTGCAGGCGGCAGGCAGTAGTCTCATGTTACAACGGTCTATGCTCGCAACAGCCAGAATGCCAATCAAAGTGCGAACACGAACGATGATATCACGAGCTTCTCATCACAACCTTGAACTCCTCAGAAGAGGGACTTCTTCGTTTGACTGGCTGGCCTGGGCCCATGGACCTCCGGCCGCCATGTGCCAGGAGCAGGTCGCCATGCGCTGGCGCCAGTCAGCGACTTCTGCCTGTGAGCCACATCCGCTTCTTGAGTGCAATGTAGGCGCCATATGGTGTAGTATAGTTACAACAAGTAGCCCTATAGGCCTATGGGGATAATGGGGGACTTGTTGGGTAGGGTATCCCTGAGCCTTAAAATTCTCAGCATTTCAGCCTTCAAATGCTCTAAAACTTATAAGCATTAAATTAAAAACACTTAAACCGTTCTCCCAAATTGCCAAGTCCCTCAAACTTCAAGCCCAGAACCCTCACAGAACCCCACTTAAAACTGCGGCATACCTCCCGTCCAGCTTTTAAGGGAAACCGTCTGAAGGCGTTCAAGCGCCCTAAACCCCATAAACCCTCAGCCCTTAACTGGCCCTTAACCCTTACCGCCCTTTTGCCGGCCTTTGGCACCTGCACCGCAAACTCCACCTGCAGCGACGGTGCCTGGTCCTCCTGGCACACAAGGAAATCCGTAATAATTAGGATAAAGGCTCCTTTGAAGGGTTCTAGAGTTACAAGCGTTACCATAAGGGGTTAGTGTATAAGGGTTCAATAAAGTTTGGTAGAATATAGCCGCCGAACCAATTAAGAACTAGGTGTTGGGGCCTACGATAGTATCAGCATATACTAGAAACCCGAGGGAATGCTATTGGTAATGGCTCACGGCCGTATATTGTGCAATCTTCGGGGTTGCCTGGGCGCCGTGTCAGTGTCTGAACTTTGGGTTAGAGGATGTAGTGGAGGGTTTAGGGATTAGTGGTAAGTGTGTGGGCGGTGTGGGCTTTGGGGTTTGGCGATTTTAGCTTTAGCATTCGCTCTGGGGTGTTGGGATCGAGGCTTAAGGGTTGTGCGGCTCGGGCTTTACAGGGCTAGGGTTTGGGGTTGTCGTGCTTTTGGGCCTCGCATGTGGCCGCGGCGAACCCACACGCAGGGTGGCAGCTATGGCTTAGGCAATGAACTACGACACACTCAACTCGTCACACGTCCTGTCGTTTGGGTTTTAGCTTTGCCGTTGAGGGTTCTAAGTTTGAGGAGTTTTGGGGTTGTAGAAAATTAAGTCGACACTTCAGATCGCCGGACATAGGATGCCCAGAATAGTGGTCATCCGGCAACATCTAAAGATTTTTTAAGCAGTGGGCACCCAGCCCTACAGCCGGAAACCTCTCGCTGAGGCCGGGTATCCTGCTGGGTCCAAGCCGCGAAGTGCCTGAGGCGAGGCGCATCGATTTGAAGCCTGAGGCGGCAGGAACTCGTTAGGATTTCATAAGAGCATTTTAGGCTCTTAGATCTGCTTCATGGGGTGCTGAATAGGTGGCCAAGGTTTTAAACATTTAAGGCAGTGTTTAGCTATCTTGGGCCCCGTACCTAGAGGGGTGCAGGGTTTGGGTCCGAGGGTGGGATGAAGGCATGAAGAGAATGCTGCAGTCACAACCTGGCGTGCCGAGCTTGGGGCTTGAGGAAGACTCCATCGAAACTTGCCGGTTACCACTGCAAGCCAATCCACCGAACACCCACCAACAAAGGTTTCGTCACCAACCGGTCGATTGCAGCTGGCGGGGTGCCCCCGAAACACACACCAACAAGCTGTTCCACCAAGAGCTAAATTGCAGCCGGTAGTTAGTGGTGCCCCCGAAAGCCCATCCACCAACAAGCTTCGCCACGAAGAGGTCTGTTGTAACAACGGCGGGGGGGTCTCCCCGACAACCCACCACCTAGTTTCGCCACGAAGACGTTGCAATGGGGATGTCCCCAAAACCTTCGCCACGAAGAGGTCGAACCGAAGCCGGGGTGCTGCCCCCCCACCAACTGTGAAGCTTCGCTACGAGGAGGTCGATTGCAGCCCGGTGGTTTCCCCGAAAATCAACCAACAAGCTTCGCTACTGTTCTTTCGCCACGACGAGGTCGATAGCAACAAGGGGGGTGCCGGAAGCCGACAAGCTTCGCCACGAAGAAGTCGATTGCAGTTCGAGGCATTCCCGAACAAAGGCGCTGCGGCAGAGCAGCAACGAGAAAAATCTAAACAAAGAAGGAGGAAGCGGGGGAGAAGAGGGAAGAGGGAGCGGAAACAGGAAATTCAAACCGGCACTGTCGGCCCTTGAACCAGCCTTCGGAAGGATAGGACAGGTGTGCATCGGGCATGATGGCAGACCACCAACTCCCTTCGTGCCGCCAATAGCGACCTTAACCAACGTAGCGGTCCAAGCCACCCGCTGAAACAGATTGGTCACTGCACTTCCAATGTAAACCATCCAGACACAGGCACAGATAGGTTTGCACCCGCCCGTTTTTTGGACATGTTCCTGCGGAAAGCCTAGCACATGGTCGTGCTGGACAGCTGATGCAGGGCAGAAAGCTTACAGAGCTAAGTTCAGCGAGGTTACACAGTGTCGAGCAAACGCAGGAATAGGTCGCCAAACTATGCAGCCGACGGGATTCTCAATGCTGCCGGAGAAATTTCCTGCCACGTTGGCTTCATTGGTCACATCTCCTGCAAGCGCCCGCCCGGATTGCCAGCGGATAGAGACTTGAAGCCTTCTCGGTATGTGCATGCAGTCGCAGTGGCCGGATTGGAAGCCGTGGCCATAAGCCGAAGTTGTGCCGCTGCTGCGAAGCACACGGGCTTCCATGCCCGCCAAAAGGTCGGCCACGAAGCGCCCTTTTGAAGCACACACAAGGCCACATCGAGCTCGATGTCATGGCCCTTGAGCTCTGCCTAACTTGCTGCCCCGACGACTGTGCCCTCGACTGCATACACAGGGCTGTCAGTATTGGAGTTATTCTTCTCGTGGTTGTCGGACAACAACTCCAACGCACATGTCCGGTCCACATCTCCGTTGGCAAGCACTGCGGCGAGGCCATTGAGGATCTTTTTGGCGACTTTTCCATGCCAGTGTCCAGCGGAGGTTTGGAGCCGCAGCAGTACGTGTTGCGAACCAATAGATTTTGAGCCAAAATGACTACGGCATGCTGCGGTAAACACTGTAGAGACAATGCAACGACCTGCAGCCCGAAACTACGTAACCTTGAACTGAGGTGTTCGGATTGGGCAAGATCCTTACCTGACGATACATCCAGGAACCTCAACCATTTTGGAACCAGGGCAGCTTCACTAAGAAAGGGCTTTCTGCTCTCACACTCCGTCTCATGGGCTTGATAGGGGTTGGTAGCAAAACCCAACGGCCCGACCGACCCCGAAAAAAAGACGAAGCCATCATTGAGCAAAGGGGGCTGTTCTAGGACATTCTGGCGCAGGGCCGAGGACCTTGGCTGCTTTGCGAGGCTCCAGGGTGTTGGGGTTCAGGCTGTTTGGGCTCGGGGTACCCTGATACAGGGCTTATACTATATAAGACAAAAGAGGAGCCCCCAAATAATACAGGCAACTATTGAGGCCCCTATGTTGCACCTAGCATCTGGGTCAGTCGGATTACGCTAAGTTTCGATGTCTTTGCAGATCAAAACGGGAAGAATCGAGGGTCCCTGGGACCCTTGTGATAATCTGGGGTGTATACAGGATGCCTGCTGAGGTGCTGGCTGCAGAATCCTGTATCCCGGCATTTCCAAAAGTCTACGCCTTCACCACTGAGGAGCCCTCAACCCAAGAAATTCCAACCGCCATGACAACAGTTAAAGAACCCGTGCAGAAACCTTATAGAAGCCTTCTAGAAACGCTATAGAACATCGCAGAAACCTTAAGTCAAAGTCAATCATTACAGAAGCCTTCTTCGAAAGCGGGTTTTTCAAAAACCCCCAGGATCATGCCCCTATATCCTTACGGAATCCTTTTTCGAAGCTGAGGCGCGTGGGAAACCTGATGGATGTCTGGCTCTGGCTATCCAAATCCTGGCCCAAGCTCGGAGGTAAGGCCCTGTTTGCCTTTTGCTCAGGGCTTAGAGTTTTTTTTCTTTTTGAAGACCTTTAGGGTTCAGAGTTCAGGGTTTGGTGCGTTTTTGCGTCAGGGTTCAGTGTTTTAGCAGATCAAGGCCCCCTGATCCAACAGATTTTTGATCTACAGCCCTAGATGCCAGACACTTGGCTCTCTCAGCCCCGAAGTTCGTGGACCCTCAACCCTTAAACGCGTAACCAAAAACCTACGCACAGATCGAGAAGTGAACCAAAGTAGGTTTAGGGTTCAGGGGAGCTCTTGCGGTTTCGGGTTTGGGTTTTTTTTGCGATGGACCTTCGGGTCTTTCTCCGGCGGATCCTCGATGCAGCGCTCTTCAGATGTCCCTGCCAGGGACTTCGAAGGTGCAGAAGCCATTTCCCAAAGAAACCAAGTACTAATTAGTATGGTATATACTTTGGGGGCCCGAATATCTACTGCATTGGTACTTCAAACCTTTGGGACAGGCTCACTTGACATTCGACTTAACGCTCTGGAGTTTAAACCTGCGGGCATCTTTGATCTCCTCTTTGATGTGATGCTTCTACGCATAGCTTCCTGCATGGACATAGCATTTGCCTTTAAATGCTGGATGTGTAGAGCCGGGCGAACTGCAAGTGTTGAGCATTCGGATCCTTGCTATAATGACTCCTGAGCTTGCAGCTACGTAGGGTTTTGCATGCCATGTCGGGACATCGGAGTTCTGTCGGTGAGGGTTCTTCAGGGATCTGTATGCTACGAATTCAATAAACGATTGACCCAGTGCTGCGCAAAAGCAAAGTCTTACACGGGGACATCAAAGACTGCAGGACATGACGTTGCCGTTCATGCTGGGCGAAACGGATGCAAACCAACAGTTTCGACCATGGAAAAGAAAAACAAGTCATTCTCAAGACACCCGTTTTGGGCACCTCCGGGGCATCTTGTAGTTGTCATTCTCACTATTGCGATCTGTCGCTCTGAACTCAACCCCCCAGCTCAATCAAAGTACAAGCCTTATGCCTCAACCCTGCACCATAAGGGGGTTTCCGAAAATAGGGGACCCTAATATAGCAGCCTAAATAGTAGGATCCTTATTATAAGGACCCCAAAATAAGGTACCCCTAATTTAGAGAACTACCCATAAGGCAGGCCTCGGAGCAAGAGCTCACATCCCTTCACGCTGACTTCGGAGGCCTCTGGGTTTAAGCAGATTTGAAGAAACAGTTTGGGTTGAGAGGCCCAAGGTAAGGAATTCCAGCCTTGGAGAAGTTCTAGTGTGTTCAAACATTCTACAAGAAGCAGGAACTTTGGGCCGATCCAGGTCTGTTGAGTGCTTTGGCTTCTTCGACGCGGCTGCTATTTTGATGTAGGGCCTCGGTTGCTTCCGGAGCTAAAGGACGAATCAAGCCCGAAACTGGAAAGGCCAGGCGACCCAACAGTATCCACGACGTCTCATCATAGGCATCGGAGCTGGCTGGCAACAACAAAGGAACACATGGGGGTTTCTGAAAATAGGGGACCCTAATATAGTACCCTAAATAATAGGATCCTTAGTATAAGGACCCCAAACTAAGGTACCCCTAATTTTCGGAAGCTCCCACATCTTGAAGACACGGGGCGCTTTGTTCGATGTCCCCAGCTGGAGGCTTCTCGTCCTTGTCCAATCTCCCCTGAGCTCTACCTATAGTCTCCATTGTAGTTCCTTTGTTTGGTTAACCAAATTTATAATATAGGATCCTAACCATAAAACTGGTTAACCAAAAAAGGAACTCCAATGGAGACTGTAGGTAAGATCAGTTTGGAAAGAAGTCAGTGGTAGCAAGGACCCATTTGCACTCATAAGGCAACAGTAGACGAGGCCCGGTAGTAGGTCCCAACACTCGTTAGGAAGAGTCATTCAGTTGAAACCCCTGGCAAAGCGCCTATGAAATGTTGTAGGGGAAGCTGCTCTACACAACAAACCTGCTTGACTCCTCAGAACATCGGAAACAAGTAGTCCAAGTATGCAAAATTGAAAACAGCTCATCACGTAATTAGCTGACTTCTTCTGATCCCTTTTTTGAACATCTCAACGTCCTTTCGATAATCCAGCTGCCGGTATGTCCGGCTCGTCTTCGCCAAGGACGATTTCCATACCAGCTTCGCCCTCACCCGTGACGTCAGCCTGTGAAGAAGCTGTCAGAGGCAAAATCGCCAACTCCAAGTATCGGTGCCACTGCTCTCCGCATCCACCAGAAAAGAGCGCTAGGTTTTTGGGATTTACTCGGTATATATAGGAATCTGTTTACCTCCCGAAAGGTGCATAGGGGGAGAACTTAGACCTGATCCCTTGAGATCCACTTCATTGCAGCAGAACATTGCAGCCTTTCCTAGCTTGTTATCGTGGCCCATAGGAAAGGATGATAACAGAACTACGAGAAGACGGGGGCGTGGGGTTTAGGGTTTTGGGAAACCCGGCAAAACTTGGCCACACTTGCAGGTTGCGGAGAGGGAAAGGCGGCTTTGCGGCCTCTTTGAAAGCTTCCCCCACGTCTGGAGCCCCCAAGGGGCTGCGGCTGACCTTCGCAAGGCAGGCCAAACGCCAGGATGCTATGGGACTAGTTTCGAGTTTAGGACATCAGGCTTTAAACGCAGCAAAAAGTGTCGTAAGGTGAAACACTCCCGGACAGCAGGTAGTATGACTGGATTCTGGTTCACCGGGGTCTGGAAGAAACCCCAAGCCAATCTGCTGCACACAGACATGCGTGAAACCGATCACTACAGCCAACCGTTAGTCCGTTAGTCCTTTCTACATCAGGCTTGCATTCGCGCAACCGTTGGTCTTGAATTTTGAACAACATTTCAGAAGATGCTCTCAGGTAGCCTCGCGAGAGACGGGTGGAAGTCGCGCTTCCTCTGCTTCGCCCACCTAGTGGAAGATAAAAGACGCCAAAGAATGAACTCTTTCTGCTTCTTCTCTAAACAGATATGAAAGTACGCATCACGCCGCATGCGATGCCATCTCATGTGCGGGAGTGCATTTCTGTGAAGGCTGTTGCATCTGAGCCCTACTGCCCTACATGTGCAAGCCTGTAAACATGCGTGCATCCATCCTTCCATCCATCCATGCATATAGATATGCAGCCAATGTACATTATCATAGCAACTATGGAAGACATGCTCATCATACGTGCATAGACCTACAGTTACCCTGCACGGGATTCCACTGTAACACTGCTTGCCACGGTGGACCGCAAAAGCGAACAAAACTTAACTCCAAGCCTACAAGTAAGGGTATCGGATGTGCTTACATGTTTGTCTGCATGTGTGTATACAAGCACATACAGAATACGATGTACCACATGCGATCCGTGCTGATAGCTTCCGATGAAGCTCTACATACGTACACGCAGGCATGCATACGGACATACAGGTATGCGTGCCTGCATGCCTGCATGCATGCTTGCGCACATGCATGCGCTCATACGTGCGTGCATACAGCCAGGCAAACAACGGAGAGTCAGAGACAGACAGACAGGCAGACCAACGTGCACACACGTATGTACCCACACACATACACTTATACTAAGTATACGTATCATGCCATGTACCATCATGATGCTTCGGCCCTTAACAGCCTCGGCCGCATCCACCGATTCCACAGGGGCTTCCACCACTCGTGACCGCTTGGCGCTTCGGGAGCTCGTGGAGGACTGGATGGGCAGCAATGTCCAGCTTTATGTACACCCGTCACTGGTTCTGTTCGCAGTAGCGATACCCTACACACGCTGTCATATCATGACATATATCCTTCAGCGACCATTGGCTGCAATCGCACAGATACTGCACAAGTTCTGGGTGTGGAAATGTCGACGCTTCAGTAAAACTAGTCAGGATCGTTGCAGTCTGAATCGCAGCAGCAGCAGCAGCAGCAGCAGCAGCAGCAGCAGCAGTAGCGGTGGCAGTAGCAGTAGCAGTAGCAGTCGCAGTGGCAGTGGCAGTGGCTGTAGCAGTAGTCGTTTTGGTAGCTGTAGTTGTTGTTGCTGTTGCTGCTGCTGCTGCTGCTGCTGCTGCTGCTGTTGTTGTTGTTGTTGTTAGCACTACTACTTGTCGGAATCGGAGCAGCCGTAAGTTTACAAGCAGGAGGGCCTCAGGAGTTCAGTGGATCGTCGCCGTCAGCGTCATTGCACCAGAGTCACTAGATCCAAGTCCGCACCATCCACCCTCCGCCACCTCATCGTCATCAACGGAACATATGAGTCTATCAGTAAACTACATCCTAACCCTTCCAACCCCGAAGCTCGAAGGTCCATAGACCCTGAATGGACAGTCCTGGCTGGGTAGGCAAGGAAGATCTGGGACGTCGCCAGCGGCTGAGCTGCTCAGACCTTCATGTAGCAACTGCCCATACCAGGTTTACGCACTTCAGCTCTTAGGCTAGCCCAGGGTTTGGATTTAGATCATCCTTCTTCTTTAAAGGCCTACCTGGGCCGCTCCGTGTCGCCGTCCACATCGTGGGGAGTCTGATGACGAAGCTGCACTCCACCAGCACCTGCACTCCTGGGATCCGGAGCATCACGGGCCGTGAAGAGCGAAAGAAGAGAAGCAAGAGCAAAGTGCGGCTTCAAAGCTCAGAACTCTTCGGATCGAGAGTGGGCTCAAGAACCGCTCAGGTGCCCTCAAAGTGAATGGAATCTAGACCCGAAAGAGGCTGTGCATGTATGACTGTGGTTCGGAATTCAAGCGACACGGTGACTAGGATTCTGAATGCCATAGTGACCCTCATAACCTTCTTTCCGCCATGATTCGCGGTGCGACCGACCATCCTTTATTTGCAGGCCGGCTGTTCTGTAAGAAACCACACCGTACACTTACCCCCGAAGCCCAGAAGACACTGAGCTTTCAAGACCGTAAACCCAGTGAATCTTCATTGGGTTGCAGCTTTACTTCAAGTTTTAGGAGCCTCTATCGCACCGGAATAGGAATTCAAAATTACCCAACGCTTGCTGCGTGCCCCTTAGAAAGGTTCCTAAAACGCCAAAGCGGCAACCTCAATTCCGGACAAGGAACGGCAGTGGCCGATGAGTTCGGTAATGAGACCCAGCAGAACCTCAGGATGAACGACTCTAGAGTGTCAGGTTTGAATTTGGCGATTTAGCATCGTGGAGCTCGTGAAGTTAAGGTTCAGGGCTGTGGGTGTTAAGCACAAGTCTCTCTCGTTGAGCACTCTTTTCCGAATCGATGAGGTTTGGAGTGTGCAAAAACCCTCAACCGCGCAGAGGTGAGCTTGGCTTAGGATTTTGGCTCGATTTGCAATTTTTTGATTCAGGGTACTCATGCAAACATGCAAACATGGGTGTATATACATGTACCTATGTATGGCTGAATAAATGTACGTACGCATGTACGGATGTATGTATGTATGT
>CAJNDV010023348.1:40904-61820 GCA_905221635.1 Symbiodinium sp. CCMP2456
CGGCGGGGGTGCGATCCGACCTCGTGCCGCAGCGCAAGAGCGATGAATACCCCCGTTACACCGGCGACTCACTAATTTGCAGCACTCTCGACATGACACTAGGTTGCGTCCCCTCAACCAATCTGGCGAAGGTCGTCCCGGCAATACCCCCAGCAGGTGGGAGTCGATATGCGCCCTCAACCCCTCAAAGCTGTCCCAGCCGATGTAGCCAGACGCTCTGCCCGCAACGCACCCCTCCACTGGGCACAAAAAGCGACCCCTCTCTGCGTCCGCCCCAGACCCCTGCATGTGTACGTCACCTACGTCGTTGTCATCAAGCCGGGGTCGTACTGTGCCCCCCCTGATCCCATCCATTCGGGATCGGGGTTGACAATCAGCTGCAGCTTCGATGAACACTGTAAGTTTCTGTCAGGGCCGGGTTCCTGTTCAGGGCTTACGGCTTTGGGCTCCAGGGTTCGAATTTCGAGTTTATTGAGTCATTACAGGGATCGTAATCATGAGAATAGGGGTTGGGGTACGTTGTGATACACTGCTGCAGCGGAAATAAGCTTCCAGAGGAGGGATCTCAGGGTGTGGATCCTCAGACTCACACCAGGAGACTGCAAGCCGGATGTTCTAAAGATCTGAAAGGTCCAAGGGTTTGTGGCTGGCTACGGTCGGGGTTCACATACGGAATTTATCGACCGGATGAGTTCAGAGTGTTGGGAAGTCCGCTAGGTGAAGGGTTTGACGGAGTGAGTTTGCAAGTGTCAGGCTGCTTATGATCTTTGAAGGGGCCTCGCGGTGATCCATCGATGCTTGGAGTAGACGAAGCTCATACGAGCTGATGTTCGAGCAAGTTGAATTCTATCAAGTCGCACCTGAAGTGGATTAAATTAAATGCTACTGCCCCAAAGACTTCATAAAGGGTTTGCCCATACTGAAAATGATGCAGTCATGTTTTGCTAGATTTGCCGACTGTTAAGATAACAATGCAAATCAACCCACATCAGTTCAGCATCGTCACACGCAACCGTCATCTTGATGCATCGCAGTGTTCCAGCCTATACACCTGAAATCTTCTTCTGGCATCCATCTTCATTACGTTTTGCATCCAGCTTACTACATCTGCTACACGCATCACCCGAGACAGTATACGTCTGCTCCGAGCAAGAAGGAGACCAGAGTGAACCCCAATGACGAAATCCTAAACCCTACATAGAACTGTACCATAACATCCCCTCGGATCCTTTGGAAACTGATAAGGCCCCCAAAACGCCGTTCATTGAATCCGAGGGTTCAAAAACCGGGTTCGATACGTCTTCAGTATAGGGCCTTACCATGTAGAAAAGGGCGTCATCTGGAACCCCATATTCTAATTCCTATGAACCCACGACCCTATTCCGAAACCCTGCTCTTTTCATTCCCAAGAGGCCACTTTGTCCCAAGGTGGCGAGGCTCACGGCACCCCAAGTGATGTTCTTGCCTGGGTTCAGGGTTAAGGGTCTAGGATTCAGCAAGTTCAAGATTTAGGTCCAGGACTTAGATGCTTTTGGTGGAGCGCAAGATTTGACACACCGGATACCTTGTTCACATGATCCTTGAGCTTCATGGCGTTCAGTCGGGCCATATACTTTGTGATTCCAATCAATGCCTTTTGGGGGGAATAGATGCTGCTACGTTCTGTTCTTTCTCACAGGAGCATAGTAGAGGAATGGGTAGATTGGCTTCGGTCGAAAACCAAGTATGCCCAAATGAACGCTTTGGGCTGTGCGTATGTGCAAACCCTGTAACTTACAGCAGTTTCATGCTTCCTACAACCTGGACATGTCAGGTTGCTTGACCACAACAAGCTGTAACAAGCTCAAGGCTGCTACTATTACTACTGCTACTGCTACTACTACTACTACTACTTCTTCTTCTTCTTCTACTTCTTCTTCTACTACTTCTTCTTCTACTACTACCACGAATAATAATAATAATAATAATACTAATACTAATACTAATACTAATACTAATACTAATACTACTACTATTCCTACTTCTACTTGTACTACTTCTTCTCCTACTTCGACTGCTACTGCTACTGCCACTACTAGTGCTATGTCTCCTCGCACCCCGAACCGCAATCGTCTGGCACCTGTTCCGGGCCGCGTTTATTACTAATCCTCAAAAGGGAGGGGGGGGTCATTGACCAAAACCACACATTGGGTAGAGATTCTGTTCCTATGGTAGAAACATACAACTAGCACTCTTAACTTCCAGTTCCATGCTAGGCCCATGGCAATGCAACCTGGCTGCCACTTGCTGGGATGAGCGTGGGCTGGCCTTGCACGCTGTTGCAGGCATCCAGCTGCGTCAGGTGGTAGACTTCCTTGTGCTGGGCATTCGGCACTTGTGTAGGGCTTTGGGGCCTTATCGTCGTGTTGCCTTTAGGTTGAAGTTGATGTCAGAATTCAGAACCACCCACGGATGAGAGAAGAACGCCGTGCATATAATGCAAAACGATCTTCAGCCACACATCCCCAAGCCCAGATCCAGGACCCCACGAACCCCACGCGTTTTCCTCGAGCCCCCTCAAGGAGGCCAGGAGTCGTCTTTGCTCTTCCCTGGTGCCAGGGACAGTGATCCGGAGGTCCACATGAACGGGCCGGAGCCTGAATTTCAGGCGCGACAATGATGGCCAAGTTGCTGCAAGGTATAGGGTTTGGGACATAAACGTGCGAAGACTTGCACGATGAACCTTGACTTTCCAGATCAAGGGTCTTGAGGTTGGTGAACGCATAGTTTCTAGGGCTTGGTTTCCGAAACAGCCGTCGGAGGCGCAACGTCTTTGAGTTCCTTGAAAAAGCTGCACCTTCTCAGCTTTGGGTCTGACATCGAAGCCTCAGGTTCTTCCAACGCAGGGTGACTGGACCTGGCAACCAAAAACTGCTCAGCCTTGGAAGGACTGGGAAACCTCCATCATCCGAAGCAGCATCCCACAGCTCAGCCTTCAGCCATCTCTATGAGCCCTCTTGAAACCGTCCGGGCCCAGCAAACAGTGAGCCCGAAACCTAAACCCCAAACCCTAAAGCCCTGTATCAGGCTTGCATGCCGCGCTAGGCAATGTTGAGGCATGGAAACGGTAAATGAAGCCCCGTGGAAAGAGCGTCTGAGGTGCTTGGGCAGCAAGCAAGAGCTCCCAAAGGCGTATTGGAGAGCGCCTAGGCGTATCATATTCAAGGAGATTGCAGGTTCGGGTATGGGGTTTAGTTTGCGGGTAGCCTTTGAAGTCGGGTTTCGACGCTCACTCTCGCACAAGGGTTTAGGGTTTCAGAATTGGGGTGTAGGATTCAGGTTTTGGGGTTTGGGGTTGATGCTTTATCGCGAGAGGCCAAGGTCTTGTGAGGCACGCCTCAAAGATTTTTCATTTTGGTTTGCGAAGTCATGTTCAGGGTCTGGGGTTCGGGGCTTAGGATGCAAAAGTTTTCGGGTATTTTTGCCTCCTGCATTACCGGTCGAACCAATAAGCTGGGTATTGAGAAAAATGCAACTTCTTCAAGCATCCCCCAAGGCTTCACCTATCAGATTCGCAGCATCACTAGCTTAGCTTTGCTCAGTTCAGGCGTCTTCTGCGCCAGCCTCTGAAAGGGAAAACACAAAGTGTGGCAAAGACCTCAATACTTGCACGAAAGGCGAAAGGCAAGTCAACGAGCGACAAAATTATGCGACAGGGGTGTCGCGTTGATTTGTACTGCTGATAAAGCATTATGATGCCCATTTCCCTGACGCTTGGGGTAAAGCGGCTAAGGTCTTGTGGGGTGTGCTGCCGTGAGATGTGATCTACGTGTCGGGCTCCTGCGTCCACTGTACCGTGTCATAATAATCCGCGGAAGAGCGTGTGAACAAACGTGAGCAATACCTGAACGGTGGGCTAGTGGCTGGGCATTCCTCGCAACCGCCTTGGCCGGGCAGTCGTGTCACGGATCCAGGAGAACAAACCTGTGGCAGTCGCGTGCTCATGACTCATGAGTGGTGACTTGCTACCTGTCGTCGTTGAACTTTGCTCTTGGCAGTGGGTATGTACACACCGTGGTGGCGTTGTTGGTGGGGGTGGTGGTAGCAGACTCTTGCCAGTCTGCCGCTGCGGAATTCTGGGGGCGCCCTGGCACGGGTGGTGTTGGTGTTTCTTGACATCGTGGTGGTGGTGGCGGGGGCGCTGGCGGCTGCTTAGTACCGTAGTCGTAGGAAGGAGGAGTACTCGATTTCTCTTGGCTTGTCGACGGCGGCTACTGCGTATGTTGAGGCAACTACGGCAGCATTGAATCAGCAAATCTTCCGTGGATGAATGCCGCCGCAGTGCGGGCAATAAACGAGTGGGGGCCTCGCCTCCCTAATTGACCTTGGGTTTAGGGTTTCGGCTCTCACACTCGGACAATCCAGGTTTAGGGTTTAGGGTTTAGGGTTTTACATTGTGCATGGACCATGCAGTGTCGGATTTTCATGGCTTCTACAAACATGTCTGCACCCACCTCGCAGGTGGAACGCCCCGGATCTGCACCGAAGGTCCCGGCAGGGCAGCTCTGACAATCCGATACGGCCTGGCAAGATGTTTCGGCACCCTAAACTTGACCCTTAAAAGACCATAACCTACTTTTTTGTAGGTCCTTGTAGAAATCCCGAATATGGAATTTTTCGGGGCCCTACAAACAAGTAGGTTTTGGTAGGCCGAGGTGCACTCTAGGAAGCTCGATTCTAGAATCATACCTCAACTCTAGAGCTGTAGTGACGATACTCCCATCATAATTCGAGCAGGGGTTGGGGGTATATTTTATTATAGGAAACTTCCCAAGAAGTACATTTTCAAGGCTGTATATTAGTCGTGCGGCTTGGGATTTGGAGGGGGCAGGCTTCAGGAGATGCTACGGAACTCTGCAATGGGGGCCTTCATAACCAGAGTAAAATTTGGTTTAATATATTCTAGTGACGGTTCAGGGTTTCGGGTTTAGGGTTTAGGAAACAGCACCATCAAGAGACGCCAACTAGTGTACCCCAAGACTCGAATCCGATGAGGAAGGAAATGCAGGGCTTCGAGCTCTCTGCAAGTCCTGATGGATTGAGATTCCTCGATCTGGTGGATCAAGGAAAACGGGATGCCTTGCTATCCTTCTTGAGGCTCCTTACGATAAGGATCCTACTATTTAGGATCCGCTTTTTTTCGGCGAACGGAACGGGGTCTTGCAGAAATCGGTGTGTCTGGAAACACCGAGCCTCTGTGACGAATCAAAAACGCATTAAATACTCAGACTTCCATAGCGACAGCTGCAATGGAAGTCAACAGCGCACGCGCCGCCAGACATTTCCGATGAACCCCACATCTCAAACCCTGCACAAACGTCCTAACGCTGCTATCCCCAACATAGGGCCTTTTAGTGATTGGAAGAGTCTACAACTGCAATAGGGAGCCCTGACAGATAGGGTTGTCCTAATTCTTGCGGCTTCCGAAACATTTGTTGCTGGACCCATCTCCCTGCCAGAAAGGGAAGCCCAGCGGCCGTGCCGCCCTCTTGGTTGAGAAACTTGCCAATGGGACAGCTCTTGCCTTCGAGGCGCCATCGAAAGAATTTGCACAGAGTTGGGGAGGGGGGGGGGGTATGTGCTGTATGAATATGATCAGGACTCTTGAGGAAGTACTTGTGTTCGTGATGATTCAGCCTCCATACATTGGTTTCGGCTTCGACTTAGGGTTCGAGGTTTAGCATTCAAATGTGGCGGTCGATGTCTCCTCGTCGTGCTTCCTCGCAGGTCTCACGTCGTCGGGGAAGTTGTCTTCGGAATGTAGGTTCAGATTGGCGCTGTAGCGTACTGTGTTTCGATGTACATCTCTGGGACGGGGGCCCGAGCACTAAATGCTGTGCTTCCGAGCTACAACTCGTCGCCGGGACACTGAGGTCATCGTTGAAGGTACCCTTCTCCTGAGCACAGGGTGAGGCTTAGCCAGTGCATGAAAAGTAAGCACCCGTTGCCTGGCTGCACATGCAGGCCTGTAATGTGTCTATGTTCCTGTATGTATGTATGCATGCATGCATGCATGCATTTATGTGTTTATGTATGCCTGTAGGTGTGCATGCCCACCACAGGCACCGCTGTATGCATGAATGCATCATCGGCAGGTGGTTTTGGTGTGGATCACAGACAACCCTTTATTATCTGCTAGCTCAAACTTATAACTTCCTCCCATCAGGTATTGAGCAACGATTGCATGGACCAACACTACAGCGACATACGCACAAATGCTCACAGGAACCGATGGAACCGTAAACCTATTTACAGACTCATGTGCACGCACATATACGCACAAATACAAACGGAAAACAAAAGGGACGGAAACAAAAACAAGGCATGATTGTACCCCATATTGTGTTCAACAGCACAACGACATCTGAACAACAGCGTCCAGGTGGTCCAAACAGCACTGCGGCAAGCACACCATCTATTAATTACTGTAACTAACGTAGTGACAGCAGTACTGACAAATTGTAATTACAGCCACACGGTCAACAAATGTCAACAAGCAGGCGGAATTTCTTCAGCAAACTGTGGATATGTTTTTTTTTGAGCACGGGCTTGAATTGTATGCCGGCAAGATGCTCGAGGGCAGGGACTTCCCAGTTGGGGGATTGTAATAATAAGGATTCTACTCACCGATATTGCACGCTATGCCTTAAATCCTACATCCCTTAACCCTAATTTCTTGCACGCTATGCCGCAAATCCTACATCCCTCAAACATAAATTCTCACATAGAGCCAAGATGCACATAGCAAACACTCTGTCTGCCCCCCATATGGCATGTACCGTCCCAAGGGGCACGCCAAGCAGTCCTTCGCAGCTTAGCGTGTTCTTTGTAGCGTTTTCCACTCTGACGGTCGCACGAGGCAGGCAGGGCTTCACGACATCTGGTCAGGGCCTTCAGGGTTCGAGATACCAAGTTTAGGTGCTTTAGGCCTCACAGGGGCTCAGAGTTTGAAGTGAACGGTTTGAAATGCTAAGAAATAAGAAAGGTTGACTATGCCAGGGTAGATCCCCGAACAGTGTTTTGGCGTTCGTGGCTCTTGCGTTAGCATCCATATTGGCAGCTCAAACTACCTCAAGGTCAGGTGCGGTGCTTCTTCGGCCGGGCTGGCGTAGGGCTGTAGCTCTGTTAAAGCAGATGCAGGGTCCATAGGGAAACTCGGGGGAGGACATGGCTGCATTCGGAAGCTATCACTTGCGTGCGAGCGTCTGTCTGCACACTGTATCTGCCCGCCTGGCAGGTGCCTGCATGACATGCAAGCGATTGCAGCAGCCAGGGCCCCGCATAGCGCGCTTCCCAAACATGCCAAATCACTGCCAATCGTTGTATCTCAGGAACTTACGGCTCCTCGTGGCGCTTGCGACGGCTTGCAACATCACGCCAGGACAGCTTCGCTTTCCACAAACCCCAAAACCTTAATCCCGAACACTTACACCTTTCAGCACTAAACCCTTATAAGCCCTAAAAACGCTAAGCCAGGCGCTGCAGGCAGCTGCTCCCTCCAAAGCTGCCGAGCCGCGCCTCTTTTTGGGGAGGCTCTTGGATTCCGGGGCGCCAGGATGAAACAAGTAGGGTTTAGGGTCTCAGGTGTGCTTGAAAGGGCGCCTTTGAAGGTTCTATGAGGGTGTTTATCGGCTTCATAAGTGTAGCAAATAGCCTGGGGGCTCCAATTTGGGGTTCAATCGGCTTTGAGTTTGGTGATTGAGTCTGGGGGGTGTGGAAGGGGTTTGGGCTTGAGGGTCTAGCTTGGGGCTTTAAACCGGGTTTGCAACGTTTTGGGGGCTGAGCTGGAGGGCTTAATAATGATGACAACTTGATATTAATGCCAACAACAACAACAATAATGACAACGATGACGGTGATAGTTTGTGATGGCTTCAGGGTGTCTTTATCAACTGGAGGGAGCCTATACAGGGCTCCAATCGGATTTTTGGGGCGGCGAGTTTCTTGGGGATTGCTTAAGGGGTGAGGGGTCATCTGTTCGGCACTCACACTCGGACTATCCAGGCGAGGCTTAACTGGATGAGGTGATACCACGAGCCGAGCACGTGTCAGGTGGAGGTATCGTCAATCAACAGATCGACCACATATATACTCTACGGACAACTCTGCCTCGATTTCATTCCATCTCACTGCACGTTGGTGTCCGCTCATCCAACTTCAACTTCAAACGACCAAATCGGGCTTCCGCTTGAAGGTGGTCATCTCGCTCTCACCTTTTACCGGGAAAGTGATGTTGAACATCCGCTTACCGACCACGATGTCATAGCCTTGTTCTGCGCAAGTGCCAACATGGAAGGTGCCGCTGTGGTTCGCGGATTGAAGCGAGTTGCCGTCGCATGGGCACCAGGATGGACAGCCAACACTTTTGCAAAGGCACGGGCCGCAGCCTGGAATAACGCTGACGAGCCGCTAGCCGCTAGACCCACTTGATGGCGTGGCTGCTGCAGTCAAGGGCAGGATCAGCGTTGTCAAGAAGCAAACCGTGGCCGTCATCTGACGAATACCTGTACGGAGTGCAGGCTGCAGCGGCAAATCCAGGAAGGCTTGAGCCGCAGCCGTCCGGGGCTTAGGGTTGGCACTCCGATCGGATTCAAGAGGGTCCCGACCCCTTTGAAACAAAACCTGAAATCGCAGCCTCTGCCGAGGTTTTGGGAAAGGCGAGTCGTGGCTCAGAAGCAGCATGGCACTAAGATGACCAACCAGGACCCCTGAAGCTCAAGAGCTCACACTCATGCGTGAAAGGAGCAAACAGGGCGCGCAGCGCAAAGGCGAGTCGGCGCCGTAGGCAGCAGAAGCTCGTCCTTGCTCCCAAGACTTCCCCACAAGCGAGGCGAAAAGACGATCGATATAATGTAGCCGCCTTAAGAACTAGGACAGGGTTTTAGAATACATTATACCATCCCCCAAAACAGTATTGATAATGATGTAGGCCGCATTCAGGCCCCTACAGTATCAAGCCTCTGCCACAACCGTTCACTGAAAGGGCCTTCGGCTTCAGTGTTCAGGGTGCAAGCGGTGGAGGGCCTCTGGGTTCAGAATTTATAGGGTTTAGGGTTCCAGGTTTAGGGTTTTAGGGCTTAGGGTGCAGGATGTAGGGTTTAGGGTGTAGGATGTAGGGTTTAGGGTTCTTGGCTTTAGGGCTTAGGGTTTAGGATGTAGGGTTTAAGGTCTTCGGGCTTAGGGTGTAGGATGTAGGGTTTAGGGAGACCCGTGGCATCAAATCCCCATCCCTCCGTGGCTTGCCTGCAGGACAAGCCAGGCAGGAGTCGCTGCCCTCTGCTCCCAGCTCCTGGCAGGGTAACAGCATCGTCCTCCAGTTCTGTCGACGGCTGGAAGGCAGCATGACTAGTAGCATTTATCGGTTATCCCTAAACCCTAAACCCTAAACCCTAAACCCTAAACCATTGTTGGGAGCATCTTCTGCTTCGGTTTGCTGGGGACTTCTGGGCTTAACCCCTCGATCTCATGGCGGCTGCATCACTTGCCGCCGTGGGGTTCTGGGCTAAGGGCGGTTGGGGTTTAGGGTTTAGGGTTTAGGAAGATTTCGGAATAAAGCCCATTCTATCTGCAGGTCCGGAGAGCTGTCGGGCGTCAATTGAATGTCTTTTTGAAGCTATATCGGAATTTCAGCTTACAACGAACCATGAAAAAAGACCGAAGTAGTAAAGCATGCAAAGAACAAGGGGCCCTGAGAAAGACCCCGAACACAGCAGGAAGTAGGGTAGGGGTCCATACCCCTCCATGTTCTGCCTGTCCTGGCTGTATCGACCCGGCCCACAATCGACGCAGGTGGAAGTATTGAACCTCGTTCTCTGTCAGTCTTGAGGGGAACAGGCTTTGACATTCACCCGAACAGCCTCCGTGAGCCGCATAACCGTACTGCAACCCCGAATTCCCTTGAAACCCTTATAGACACCCGCCCTAATCCTTTTTGAACGAGGTCTCTCTTCTCCCAAATCCTAAACCCTTAGACGTGGACAAATAGCCCATAGCGGCCAGCAGTGCAGGGGCTGCAAACGTCCAGCCCAGGGGACTCGGCGACGCGACCGGCTGCACAGAAATCCTTGGGCTTCTGGCGTGTTGACTAAACCGTAGTGTCCAGTAAGGTTGCAGGTGTTTAATGTATGGATCTTCGTGCCTTCTCTTCCGTGAAGCTCTCATCAGGCATGCGGGTTGGATGGCTAGTTCTGGACAGCTATTGCTTTGCACCATGGGGTTTGTTGGTTTACGGGTTCAAACATCCAGATTGAAACACAATTTCTTATATGATAGTGATGATGAGGACGATGATGAGGAGGAGGAGTGGGGGTGATTATTATCTTCGCGAGATCTTAACTACTAATTCTACAGTAACATGACGGGTATTCGTACCAGTACAACTACGCACTGCTACTGCTATTGCATCTCGTGATACTAGGAACATTCGTTGTTACTGATGATGATACGAAGAGTAAGTCGTATGGTTGTCACTAGCAGTAGCATTGCCGTTGTTCATTGCTGTTCCGGTTGACCCTCAAGCCGTTGACCGAAGCCGCGCCCTGCCGTCAAAGACCACACCGAGACTTGTCGCAGAAGGTGACATGAGCTAGACCAGATAGCAGAAGTCTTACGGAGCTTGTAGTCGGGGATTACGGCATGGTTCGCCAACAATGAACATGCTCGGCTTTACCATGTCGAGCAGCGCATGAAGAAGCATTCCCAGTGCTGATGGTTCCCAATGGACACGTCTCCTGGGTGCTGACGCGGAATCGGATTTTCACCGTGGCTGCATGCGACTCCGACTGAAACTCCGAACTCCGGAAACGGTGATTTGGTGATAGCCTTAAGATACTTCCACCACAACTAGGTTCTTGGCGCTGAACCATGGGCTCTGTAAGGCATTGCTAGCCGCCGCCAAAAAGCCAGTTGACGGTTCCGAGATTAGTAATGATTCACAGACACCGCTGAAAGCCTTTATGCAAACTGTGAAAAATTAGCAATGCAACCCCATATGCCCTTATAGCCCCTGTGAAGCTGTACTATGACAAAAATGCCAGAACCTTATTCTAATTGTTCAGGCACTGCAAGACTTGTAAACTTGATATAATGGTGAGCCTCTGAAAGACGAATAGATTTTCTCTGCAGGCCAGGCGCACAGAATGTCCACCCCTCACCGCTAAAGTTGCCAGGGCCGCAGCCTCTGCAAGCATCATCCGAGTCGGCACCATAAGCAGTCCCAAAGGTTCCTGCAGGGCACCTGCATTTAGAGTGCTGGGTTTGCCGGTTTCAGCACTCACAACTGGGACAAGCCTGGCGAGGTTCCGAGTACAGCGACGACAGCACATTGGCCAAGGGCTGGCACATGGTTTGCCGGTTTCGACTCTCACACTCGCACAAGGCCGGCAAGGCTCCGCATAGTTCAGTCTCCACATGACGATAAGACATGCAGAATGCTTGGCCACCACGATACACAGAGAATAACAAAACACAATAATAGAAACCAGAGCGTGGTTAATCAAGCAATCCTGCAGGCTTCGAGCATTTGCTCGCTGTTTCAAAAGACCATGCTACTCCTCAGTCTACACAATGAACATGCCCGATTTAGGGTTTAGGAAAAAGGGGTTTGCCAGGTGGTTCTCGGGTGTGGGGAAGCCAGTTCCGGCTTCTGTAGAGTCGTGGAGAGCTTTCATAGGTCCAGTGGAATTAGAGGTTTGCCTCCGCCTACTTTTCGCACAAACGAAGCGTGTAGGGTTCTTGGGTGCAAGAGGCCGGAAGGATGCAGACTCCGATTTCGGCACTCAACCCCGAGAAAAATGGGTCTAGGCAAAAAGGGCCGTTTCTTGATTTGGGTTCAAGCTCTTTGCTAAAAGTGCTGTAACCTCGGATGATGAAAAGTGAGCCCGCGAAGCGAAGCATGCTCGAACGCAGGAGTTGGGTGGAGGATTCCGGATTCCGTGTTACATCCGGGAAAGCCCCCGGAATCGAGCCACCAAAAGCCGTCCAAAGCCAACCACAGCCTACAAACCGAAACACTGCCTTGCAGCCTTGGCACAAGGTACAATTCTCCGGTGATTCTGCTCCCAGTAACGATGAGAAGCGGCCAGCCTCTCCAGTTTTTCGAAAGCACAGAACTGCCCTAGTCGAGCTGAATAGTTCACGGTGGGGTCTGCACAAGTATCCTTAACTCCCTCGACCCTGAAATCTTCGAACTACTTCAACTCAAACTAAACCGTGACAGGAGCTCCTATCAAGCGGCCACGCGCAAACCCTTTCATAGGATCTTCTGCTGCTTTCCTCAGAAACGATTGGGTTTGGAGTTTTCAATTCTAGAGGGTTACGTCTGAGGGTTGGTCTTGGGTCGCTAAGTCGCGCTGATTGCACTTCCACACCCGATGTCCTTCACGAAAAGAAACTCGCAAGTCTGTGCAACAGCAGGCCGAAGCCAAAAAGTCCTGTTTGGTTCTTTTGGATTCACCTCCTGAACTGTTGCCCCGACAACCCTCGGAACATCTCAGCCCCGTAACTGAAATTACGAGCCTAACCTGCAGAAATCCAACTGGGCTTTCAATAGACAGCTGTGGCCAGCCTCGCAGTCTTCGCAAAGGGCTGCGCCGCTTGCTGCCCAACGCCCCTGCTCGCAGGGCAGACCTGAATCCACATCGGTCTGTCTCTGTCTATACATATGGGTAGTTCTCTAAATTAAAAAGGACGCTTACCCAAACTGGCGGTGTGTCTGTGATAGCCATAGCTGACGGATAGATAGGTACAGTAGACGATAAATAGCAGGGCAGCTTCATATATGCAAATTTCTGCATTCTTGCACAGCTGTCGGTGAGCTATGTACCATTTCGGTGTGTGACCACATATGCGCATCTTCGTGCACAGCACTAAGCTGTGTTGTTGATCGGTGCTGCGTCTCGGCATCTCTGCTTTTTCGTATCTGTGTGTGTGTGTGAGTGAGTGTCTGCGCGTCTACTCAGAGGACTTATCTCCGACTGCGTGTGCCAAACTGGGGACTTCGGTTTCGGAGTTTATTTGTCTTTTTTTGGAGGCCCCTTTTCGTCCCTACAGCAGGGTTTCGGCTGGAACGCCAGGATGGCATAGGCTTGTGGTTGGTGTTGACGGTTAACCAACTCCATCATCTTACCAACCATCATAGACATAGACCCACCCAATTCCTTACCCGGAGAAGGCACACATCTACCCTCCACCGTACGGAGCATGTGCAACAAACGGCCAGGAAAGTCTGCTCTTTCGAAACCGAACCCTGCCTACATTTCCAGCAGATCGAGGCACATCAGCACTGTAATTATCCACTGCAGACTCTTCAGACAGAAGAAACTTCCGAACCGCCTACCATCTCAGCTGTCGCATGACCGCACAGCCCTGACAAAAGCCTCCTCCCAAAGGTAAAACATCCGTCAAACCAATAAAACTACCACATGGGTAGCTCTCCAAAATTAGGGTCCCTTTTTGGGTCCCCAATATAGGACGGCAGCCTTATAAAAAGGACACTAAAACGGACCCCTAATGTAGAGACCTACCCACATAGCAGCGAACCCAGCAACAGCCCGTCAAGGCTTCCTGTGATGTTCACCTCGGTTAAGACCCAAACACTGAACATGTTATAGGGGAAAAATTTCCCCTATAATATGTTTAGTCCTTAGTCTTCGGAGGCATCGCGGCACCCACCCATCGGCCCCCAGGCACAAAGAAAACAATAGATTTTCAAACCTCGTCACAGAATCTAGGCACCAAGGGCCCTAGCAGACTCGGTAGGAAAAGACCCACAGCCTTTCACGAATCACATCCTCTTCGCACCAAGGCAAGCGCAGTTTCAGGGTTTAAGGGTCCAGGGTCCGAGGGTTCGGTTCTTTTCTGCTGTCTCTTCCGCCTTTGCTCTTAGAGTTTCGTCTTAGAAACCCCGGCGCCGACTTCAGAGTACACAAGACCTCCACCGACACCGGGATTGAAGCCAAGTTGCAGGCAGTAGCGCCGGAATCTTCGGCAAAGAATCCAGGGTCACAAAGGCTGCAGTTCTCCCCAGCAAGTGCAGCGAAGCGTCCTGTCCCGTAAATCGGGCTTCGGGTTTTGCTTTCAATGGAACACTGACTCGCCTCCAGAAGAGCCCCAAACTTTCGACCACTTGAGGTCCCACACTGCCACCAGGAGCATGGGGGGGGCTCCTTAACTTAACTCGTATCGCTATGGGCTATGGGCTATGGATGTCAAACCTCATTTCGGGAACCTTAACTTAAGTCGTATCGCTATGGGCTATGGATGTCAAACCTCGTTTCGGGAACTACCCATGTTTGAGGGGTTCGGGTGTAAGAAACTACCCAACTCTGAGGGTTGGGTGGGATTAAGTCGTCCCCGCAAGTGGCCTTGACACAATGCGCCCCGATGCTTTAGCTATACAAGGATTCCTTTACAGCGCTCAACGCCCGCAGCATACTACACAAGTCGAAGGCATTGGGAACGCGGTAAGAGCACTCTAGGTATCTGGGCATGCTAAAGGAGAATCAAGACGTCGCCATACTGTTCCCACTTACCTCTGTAACTCCTCTACCCTAGACGATTGTCCACGCATTTGGAGCTGTTCTTGGCTTGGAGGCTGCATACAGCCCGGAGCCCTAACCCCTAGTAAGAATTCCTATTGCCAACAGGTTCCCCCCATGATGTCCTGCGGAGCAGTTCTGACAGCTACTCGATCCAGGTAAACTGCTCTGTCCAGGGTTGCACGCCATGCAAACCTCACCTCGGTTTTGTGGGGTTGTGGGTTGATGGTCAGGGTGTACGCTCTCGCAACTCGGACTCCGCCAGACGAGGTCTCTATGTCCAACTACGCCTTCATGACTACTCCGACTTCGCAATCACTGGTCATTATGGTCTTGGGTTTACGGTGAGTACAAGACTGCAAGGACAACGCGGCTCTCTGAGCCCTCCGCTGCTGCTGGCATAGGTTTGCATGTGATACCTCCCGGTCTCGCAGTCCTCCACAGCAATGGAGAGGCCCCAAAAAAACACCAAATCCTTGATCCTCCAAACCCACAAAACTGAAACTCAGACCATCATACAAACTGGAAAGCTCCTCCATCCTCAGGGTCGAAGCCTAAAAACCCTAAACCCCAGACTCCCTTTAAAACCCCCTCTCCCCTCCTCACAGGCGCTGGAGCCACTGCTATTGCTGTATTTGCCAGGGCCACAGGGCTCGCAGGTCGTCAGGTCCGTGGCCCCGGAAACATTGCCTCAGAGGCGCAGAGTCCTTTCGAAGGACTCTCTGATGGCTCTCCTAGGCTTCTGAAAAGAATATCAGCGGGGGAGTCTGGAAGTGTTAGCTTCCCTTCTCATAGCATAATCGTGGCTCTCATTGCGAACGCAAGAGCTACGCTCGATCCATCTCTTGCAAGTCTACAACCCGACCGCCATACGCTAACGCTCAACCAAGCCGCTGGAGGTACCAGGCTTGCAGCGCGAACACGCAGACATCCCAGCACTGTCCGCATAACTGCCAGCCTCGCACCCTCGGCACGCTGTCCTTTCAGGCTTCATTGCAGGCTTCGAGCTGCAAGGCTTGGAGTTTGGGGTTTTGTGGTGCGAGTAGAGATTGACCCAGACTGCAAAATAGTCTGCTGCCATGCAACTATCGCCTGCCTATCTGCTAGACCATCATGCCACGAAAATGCGAGTACTAAGTGAACACGGACACAGAGACTTGTAAACCGAAGGCCGGAGCCCAGGTAAACTCCGGAAATCACGGCTCTGCTGCCTCGAAAAAACGGTAGACACATAAATCCGCAGTTTCGGGTTTCGGGTTTAGGGTGTCACATAAACTCTAAATTTAACTGTGGGCCGTGGGTTTTCTTGACGCTCACTCCCGAACTGCGAAAGGGAAGGTCTGAGGAGAAGACTGGGTACTATGTTATCGAAGACTCTAAAATGTAGGGGCCTTAATGGTTAGAAGAGGGTTTTGGTGTATATCAGTGTATGTTATACTGTACTTCTCATAAGGAGCCCCCAGAATAGTATAGGTACTTACTAAGGCCCCTATATTAGGTTGGGTTTTCGGGGTTTCAAGACTGGGGTGTTTCGGAAAAACTACTCTTGGTTCAAACTCCTACAGTAGCCAAGCATCGTCCCTGTGGTGTTGGCATAGCTCCCAGTGGCACAGAGACTGCAGGTCCAAGTTTGAACTGCCGTGAAAAAACCACACTCGCCTCCAGTGCCTGCGATTGGAAATCTCATGAGTTGGGCTGTAGACTGAGGGTCTCCGAAGCAGCCATCGGTTGGGTCTCAAATGAGAGGGAAAATTAAAATATAGTGCAGCAGATCAGGCATTCATCAGGACAATTAGCCGCTCCGTGTATGGAGGAGCGTCTTACTACTGCCGCACCGACAGAAGAAGGCATGCCAGTGCGAAACCCAGATGCTTAGGTAGTGCATCGTTAGAGATCGGATGGCCAAGCCGTCCTTAGCTTCATTCGCCAGCGGGGGATGCAACCATTCTTTGTGCGCAAACCCTGCTACTACTGCTGTTGTTCAAGGCTTGATTCCTTTTTTCCAAAGGCGGTTCCTCGGACCTGAGAGACGCTGCTAGGCTATGCGAAGGAGTTCCGCAGCCTTCTGCAGGCCAGGCTTCCTGCGAGGCCCAAAGACGGATGGTCGTTTGCTCCTCTGAAGGCTTTAGGGTTTATGTTTTAGGACGGTTTAGGGTTTTTTCCCTAGGGTTTAGGGTTTAGGGTTTGGGGTTTGCTCCTCTGAAGGCAGAAGCACAGAGGCCGACAAGCCCGTCTCTTGCCAGGTGGTGGTGCCGGCAGTGCTCCAGCCAACCGGTGCACCACCACTGACCGTAAGCTCAAGAAGGGCAGGCTGGCCAATCGGCGATCGGGTTTCGGCTGAAAATTGTACCAACCTTGGCCGCTCTCTCTCTCTCTCTCTCTCTCTCTCTTCGATACTGACGCCGGAAGCCACCGCTCACCTAGAACAAGTGCTTATGGTAGCAAGAAGCGACTCAGGCGCAGCCAAAAACATGATCCAAGCAACCTCTGAGAAGCGCAGGCGGCTTTGAAGGAGAGGATGCCAGAGCAAGTGCCCGCGCATGAAAGCTCCGCTTCTCCAGGCCCAGAGATGAAACTCCCTGATAAGTGGCCCAAGCTACCTGGGTTTTAGCGGCTTCATAATGGTGATTCTAAGTCTACGAACTAAGACTGACACTCATGACGGTAGAATGGATCCTGATACGTAATTTTATACCACAAAACTGTTGAAACCCTGAATCGCGTGGGCCTTTGGATTAGTTCTTTTTAATTGGTTCTTGCTAAACCCTAAGCCTCTGACCCTTTCATTGGCCAAGAGCCCCAAACCCCTGAAAACCATGTTGGTAAAACCCTATATTTTTTGGGGGGGTTCAGCAAATAGGGGAGCCTAATACAGTACCCTAAATAGTAGGATCCTTATTATAAGGAACCCAAAAAGGTACCCCTTGTTTTAACGGAAACTCCCATTGAAACCCCAAGAAACCGCCGAAACCAAGCGGCTGGCGACGCTTTGGCTGAGAATGGGGGCTGCCGCTGAGCCTTCGGCACAGGGCTCGCAGAAAGATGCGCCTTCTTCACTTCGCTCACCCATCCTTGGATTCGGGTTGGGTACTGCCCCCATACAGT
Source organism: Symbiodinium sp. CCMP2456 (assembly GCA_905221635.1). Classification (NCBI taxonomy): domain Eukaryota; class Dinophyceae; order Suessiales; family Symbiodiniaceae; genus Symbiodinium; species Symbiodinium sp. CCMP2456. Next base: position 58,586 of record CAJNDV010023348.1, read on the forward strand.
AACAGTCTATAAAAGGGCTACTATTTCGGGCCTAATATGTCCATAATACATCCTTGGGTTCGAATTTCGGCGCTCACACTCGGACCATCAGGGTTTCGAATTTAGGGTCCTGTGTAGGACTTCTTTCACCCATCCTCGGGCTTGTTTCGGACTTGAAGGTTTAGGGCAGGGATTTCCGCTCTTAGGTGGGGTTGGGGTTCAGGCTATGTTGCTAGGCCGTTCTGTAGCTTCTGTATCGGAAAGCAGTGTGTGTGGTATTTGCAGGGTCTACAATATTCACACAGGAGAAAAGCTTACCGCACGAACATGTCGAGTGCGACGCTGTGATCTACGGTCTCCAAGTCTTCAGGCACAAGATCTACAGCACATGAAGAAACGGCCTATGCATGCCTAGACCCCATACCCTAAACCGCACCGAATAAAACATCAAGACTAAATCAGATCTGAGCCTCAAGCAAGGTGTGCAAGCCTCGGGTCCAGTAGCTCCTGGGTCGGGATTGTATCCTGGGCTGTTGTCTCGGGAGGGACCCACAACATGATTCATGGTGTTCTTCTTGGTGCAACAGAAGAACATTCTTATAGTAAAACCCAAAAGTATCCCAAAGTGTCACCTCGTATCGCCCACGCTCGCAGGCACTGCAGTTTGTGGCGGTATCGGAAACGAAGACCAGGTAGAAGCCCGCGAGGCAGTCGGAGCCTAAGTAACATCGCAAGGACATGAGTCCGAACTGAAACGGTCTCTCTCTCTCTCTCTCTCTCTTTTGCCTCTCTCCTTTCTTCCCACCCGCCCTCTCGGTTTGGCTTAGGGCTTAGGTGCGACTCCCCTCCACAGTCTCCACTGAGGGGGTTTCTGGATCTGCCCGTTTGGCTTCAATATACTACATCCTTTTGCATCCAGGCCTATTGCAACTGTCGGGTACCCCTGCAAGGAAAAAAACTGAGGGCCAGGCAAATATACTAAATCCTAAACCCTAAAACCCTAAAGCCTTTATTCCTGTGTCCGAGTAGCAAGGGTTCGTATTGCAAATTTCCATCTGGAGCACCTCCCCGAAGCATGCCTGGAATCGTCGGAAGCTCCGTTTCAGCACTCACTCTCGGACATGCCTAGGCGAGGTTCCTGGTACGAGGCGAAAGCACATTGGCCATGGGAACGGCACGTACCACCGTCCCTGCGACATTAACTACTACTCCCTAGCTCACAGCTTTACAGGCACTCCAGGCTCGGTTTAGGGTTCAGGGTTATGGGGCCTAGGGCTTTTGACACTTGGTACACTTCTCGACTTGTTCGTGTTATCCTTGCGCTGGGGCCATGCTAATTTTCTCCGTCTCGTTCCAAGTTTATCGGATGATCCCCCAAAATTGTTTAGGGTTAAGGGTGAGTGCAGCAGTTTCTCGCCTAATCTAGGCTTATAGTAGCCGGGATAGCAGCTTGAGGCGAGGCACGCCCCAAAGCCTATAAGCTCTGACCTTTCGAACCCGGGCAAACCATAAACCTCGTTCTCACAAAGCGTGTAAGCACAAGCCTCAAATCCTATTCCCATAACCCACATTCTACTCTCAAAACCCTCTTCTTACGAACCCCAAAAATAGACCCTAAACCCTGTTACATCAGGAAAACTCTGAACCCCAAACCCTGAACCCAAAACCCTGAACCCTAAACCCGAAACCCAAAGCCCAAAACCCTGAACCCAAAACCCTAAATTCCCTTTCAGCACGGACTGAGGTGCCGGCCAGCGCCCATGCAACCCTCACCCCGTCTTATAAGGCCTAAATTCCCTAAACCCTGAACCCTAAACCCAAAACCCTAAACCCCAGTCTCCAACTTCGAGATGCTTGGCCACCAAACTGGTCGGCCACAGCGACCGGGCGCTCCCGGGTGCGGTTGCCGCCATTGCAGGGGCGGTCGCACTTTCCCCAGTCGGACCAGTCGGCGAGCACGCAGTCGACCTCAGGTTTTACCGGGTTTAGGGTTCTGAGGGCTTCTTATCTTATTCAGGGCCCTTAGTCTGAGGATACTACTATGTACTATTTAGAGTCTTTTGCAAGATCCTCGATTCTCTGAAGCTCTTGCCACATGGCCGTGGCTGGGTCAGTTTCAGGCTGCTCATCGGATGCCTCGAACAAGCCCCGACAGGCTATAACTCAGCTTCCTACAAGCAGTGGGAACCGGGCAACTTACCAGGGCTCGTGATGTTTTGCACAGGGCTGCAGCCTGCGCTGATCGAACCTTCTGAAACTATAAGCGCGACCCAATCGCCGGAGTGTTGGTCGTGGTCACGGTTTGGGAAGTGGTGGAGGCCGTAGTAGTTCTGGTCGTCAGCGATGTCGTCACTGTGAGGGTCGTCTTCCTGTGCAGCACAACTTTGCCCGTAGCATCAATGATTCTCCCGTCGCCCTCCAATTGCCCCCTCTGGCAAGGCTTAGGAGGCGGTTGAGATGCACCAAACAGCTCCGTCCGCCCTCTGCCCTGACCCCTGCTGGTGATGCTCAAGGCGACTCTTAGTCTTAGAAAATCTCAGTCAGGGCACGTATTCGTAGTTGTTGTCGTCGTCATCTTCACCTTTGGATCGACCCGAATCCCCAAGCCTGCGGTTTGAGATGGTGACCTACATGCACGTAGCGAGGATTACCTAGCACTTCTAGAAAATTTCGGAGCCTCCTCTCATGTCAGCCGTGCGGATTTACGACACAGCCTGGGGCTGCCTAGAGAGGCTACTTCCCCACGGATTGAATTGCAGAAGCTGGCATTCTGGATGCTTGTGACGACCACGGCGACTCCTCGGTTGGCGAGCTCCTCCAGGAGTCAAGCGAGAGGTACGGAGTGAGTCAGGGAGGGAGGGACCATCTATTTGGTTTAAGGTTTAGGGTTTAAGGTCTACCCAAAGCTTTCAACCGTTGAGCAGCTCCACCGCAACATCAGCAGGATGGATCCTACGCACTTTCGGAGCAAGAGCCTTTGAAGCTCAGACCCTCAGCTCTTGTCCCGTTCCTGGTTGACGTTGGTGGCAAGGGTGCCGGAACTACTGGAGATTGACCTTCGGCGGTCCAAGTCAGCTGCAGGCGTAATCATGATAACTACACAGCAGTTGTAGTTGTAGTTGTAGTAGTCGTCGTCGTCGTCGTAGTAGTAGTAGTAGTAGTAATAGCAGTAGTACTAGAAGTAGTGGTAGTAGTAGTAGTAGTAGTAGTAGTAGTAGCAGTAGTAGTAGGAGGAGGAGGAGGAGGAGCAGAAAGC
>CAJNDV010023359.1:16465-29189 GCA_905221635.1 Symbiodinium sp. CCMP2456
GCTCTACGGGCTCTACGGGCCCGTGCGGGCCTCTTGCGGGTCTACGGGCTGCGGGGCCCGGGCCTGGTTAAGGACCTTGGCCGAATAACTGGACTATAGGGTTATGGGGTACACCGTAGTGTAATTATGGACGGACTATCAAGGAATACTGGACCCACTACAGGTACTACTCGTGGTGTCGGAATAATATGTACAGGCACCATAAACCCTAAACCCAAAGCCCACTACATCCCACTACCCTCGTCTGATGTTTAGGCGCCTATGCTAAACCCTCATAAGAACCCAAATATGGTAACCCTAGTCTAGTATTAACCTCTAGACCCTGGAACCCAAGACATTGGAGAACCCTTTTAACCTTGAGCCAACCCTCACAATAATCTTAATTAGGGTCTCTATAATATCTATCTATTTGGCCCTCACAGCCTAAAGGCCTGCACCCGAAAACCTTAAACACCTCTGTACGATTTAGGAATGTTTAAGGTTTAGGAACCCTAAACCCTATAAACCCTAAACCCTATGAACCCTAGACCCTAAACCCCATAAACCCTAAACCTCCAACTCAACCCCAGACCCTGTAAATCCTAAACCCTAAAGCCTTACATTAGGGCTTATAGAGCCCTTGCAACTCCCTGAAACCGAAGCTCCTAAACCCTAAACCCTAAACCCTAAACCCTAAACCCTAAACCCTAAAACCCTAAAACCCTAAACCCTAAACCCTAAACCGTGTCCTGCGCAGTCTTTGGCGCAGCTGTGCCCCCCTCCTGCTTCTCAGCCCTGGACAGCCAAGCGGGGTTTCGGTTTAGGGTTTAGGATTTAGGGTTCATGGGTTTAGGATTTAGGGTTCAGGGTTTAGGATTTAGGGTTCAGGGTTTAAGATTTTACAGGGGCGTCCGCGTTTATAATCTGCTCTTTGGGGAATCGTCCGGGTAGTTTAAGGTTGTGGGGGGGGGGGTGAGGGGCTTAGGGAGCTAGACGGTCTAGGCTGTCCGTCCAACGTGTGGAGCTCAGGTAGGGCCAAGGCTTTTTCCGGCTTTACGAGAGTTCCTTTGGCACTGACACTCCAAACGGCGTAAAGTAGGCACCATTTGTAAACGTTCGGCCTAAAGCACATGGAGTCTTCAGGTTAGGAATGCCTGCCATTCTGGACAGCGATGAAGTAGAGAAGGTTGGGGCCAAGAACATTTGACCGTAAAAGATGAAGTCGGGTAAAGACCGGCGTCTGGATCCGTGTGACCTTCGAAGATCCACCGAGCCTTCAACTCCGCCTCCGGAAGCTCAGGGCCCAAGTTGTGTTTTTTTGTTTGATTGTTCAGGGTTTCCTCAGTTCTTAGGGCCCTTTGCATGTCAGTTGATCCTCAGCCGACTGATCCGTGTACTTTTGAACCTCCTTGACTTTTACTGCGAATCTTGTACTTAAAGGATCATGGGTCTTAACAACTAAGGTTCTGAATACGGCAGCCATTTTTTTGTAATTACTTGCCACCCCAATTAACGCTACTTCCAACCCTGGCCTTCGTACCTCAATAACCCTACCTGTAGTCTCCATTGTAGTTCCTTTTTTTGGTTGAACCATTTCTCAATTAAGGATTTTATAAGGTATCCCCAAACAGGAGCTACAATGGAGACTATAGGTAAACCCGAAAATCCTAACCCTCAGCCGCCTCTTCGGCGTGTCCAATGCTTTCCTTGGCCTTTGCTCGAACTTAATCTTCGGCTCCTGTCTGACAGTTTAGGGTTTAGGGTCTAGGGGGTCCCCTTAGGGTTTAGGGTTTAGGGCTTAGGGGCTGTATGGGGGATATCTAAGAAGGGATTCTAGAAGGTGTAAGGTTTTCCTTCAGGGCTTTACCTAGGTTTGATGGCTTAGAGTTTAGGGCTTAGGGTTTAGGCTGCCTTACAAGGAATTTTGCATGGCTTGCACGAGTGATTGTTTAAATGGGGCATAACGTCTCTCGGCGGCTATAATGATCAGGGCGATTTAAATTTGATATACGGGGTTTTTAACATTGCGGCTATAATGATCAGGGCGACTTAAATTTGCTATACGGGGTTTTTAACATTCTTGCAACGGATGTCCAAGCAGTATGATCGTAAGGACTTTGTCTATGAATTTATTGCTGTGTGCATTATTAGGGGGGAGTCTATGCGGTATGCAAATTCGCTCTCCTCCCGCTGGAGTCTCTGTTCGAACTCCTGACCGACATACTCTATGAGCTGGGTGCGATCTGTGTCAAACGAAGTTCTGAGATCGGCGTTCGCAATCCCGTGCTGCCTAGCACTGGTTTCGGATGCAACTGCACGAGTGCTGAGTTCAAGGTAGTGCTTCAAGAGACGTCGTACTGTTGCTCTCTTCATGGCATTTTGCCGTGCTGCGTCTGAACTGTGGCTGTGCCTGTTTAGTCATGTTTAATGCGTCAGCATGTTGCTTCAAATCTCTAATTTGCATGGTGGCTTCGTTGCATATCAGCCCCATGCTGGCAATGTGGCGAGCTTCTGCCTATGCTTCGACAGCTTGTTCTAGTGCTGGACTCTGCACAAAGAGGTTCACTGGCTGGTTCTCTTGCACAAGCTGGAAAAATAGACATTCCTCGAAACGGCACTGTTGGATTCATCTTGTGGGGGAGCATTTCCTTGCGGAACAAGAGCTATGTAGCTATCTACAGCCGTTAACCTCAATTTTTTTACCGCAACCACCGCACCACAGCTACACTATCCCTATGTCAACCCTTGTGTGGGACTTTGTTCACCGGGGATTTGGGCTGAAACCCGGAGTCAGGTGATAGCATACAGCAACCGTTGTGGGCCGCAGCAACAAAAAGTACATGGAAGCAGAGTAAAATCTACAGGAATGCGTCTAGGGATCAGAATATAATGACTTAGGGGCTGAGTACCCTAGCCCAAAAAAGGTTAACCTTTTGAATTATAGTAGGATTATAAGAGCCCCAAAAGGTTAAAGGTTACCTACTCAGCCACTAAGATGAGGGGCTTTGAGGAAGAGTATTGCGGCTTTCATATGGAGACCCAGAAACATGCAACAGGTTACTCCAGGTCGGCACCAACCTGGACGTCGCAGAGGCGAACAGCCATTGTCTTGTGCCCTGCGATGTCCTCCAGATGGCATCCCACGATGGATAGCTCCGGAGCTCCCCAAGGTAAGACCAGACCATGTGCTTCACTCGGACCGATTTTTCGTACCTGAGGCCGGAGTAGTGCACTGGCATGACCCAGAGACTCCAATACCCCTTAATTGAGGAATATATCTTACATCATATTAGGATCCTACTATAATTTAAGGTATATTCCTTAATTAAGGGGTATTGGAATCTCTGGGGATACTGCGCTGGTCCGCGCTACGGTCCTGCCAGTCGCCCAAGGCCGACAGCTCGTTCGGAGAGAGCTGCACGATCATCCCGATTGACTGTCCGAGCCGGCGCCAACTGTATGACGAAAGCTCCTCGCGGTTGTCGACCGTCTGGGCAAAAACCGCGTCGACACCCGCAGAGATCGCGTAGCAATTTTGCAAGCCCTGACAACCTCCAGATCTTTTCTAAACAACCTGCATATACCCAGTCCTTCCACTATCCTTAAAATAGAGTAGGATCCCTAACATGACGGATAAATTCCTATATTAAAGACTATCTAGGAATCCTTTCAGATATTGAATATCTGAAAGGATTCCAGTATGCTATGCCCAGAGAGCCTTGTGCTCCTTCATGGAGGAAGCTACCTTCACAACATGAAGCCCATATGTTCAGGCACATTTGTTATGAAGGGATAGTGGGCTCCCTGGTTCTGACTTGGGTTTAGGGTCTACGGTCTTGGCTTAAGGGGCGCAGGGATTGGGTGAAAATATTCGGGCATGGCCCTTGAATGATAGGGCCTTTAGGGGTTTAGGGTTTCTGCTCTTCAGCAGCCACAAACTCTTAGAGAACACCTTGCAGTCACTGCGAGTCTTGGGAAAGCTGTGCCTGCTGGTCAAGAAATAAACCAAAATCCCCAATTCAGGAATTTAGGGTAAGGGGCTTAGTTTACGGGCTTGGGGGTTGAGGTAAATCAAACGAGCCCCAATACAGTTTTACGATATCATAGCAGGTATGTTGCTTCATTAATCATTAAGCTGTATTGAATCCGACAAATGCAAAAATTTCAAAGCCAAAACCTTCGTTTGTCCTTCTTTGGCCTCTTCTCGCGCTTCTTCTCCTCCGCAGAAGGGGCGATAAACCGCATACCCTACCTTGAAGACATAATATACCCAAGAAGCGCAGCCTCATCCACTCAAAAACGGGACAGAGTGTGCCTTCCAAGCCTCAAGAGGAGGCCATCTGAATCAGTCTGTGCATACCAAATTATTCAGATGTAGCTACATCGCGGTATGCATGTGCAAACGATAGTGTGGAAGGCAAGCTCCCGGACTTCGCTAATAAGTGTCTGAAACTAGAAGTCTCACAAAGTAGAATACGTTGTGTTTGGGCCGACAGTGTGCGAGTATGCAAGTGTTGCAACCCAGGCCGTTGCACAGATGTGAACAAAGTCGCAGCTAAAAGCAGCACCGAAATCATTGCACTAAAGAGCTAACCCTAAACCCTAAACCCTAAAACCTAACCCCTGAGAGCTATAGCGCAAACCGTTGGTCATTCTGCCAAAGGAAAGTGGCAGAGTCTCGAGGCCAAAGCTCTGAAGATGTTCATGACCATCCCTTCGGCCTACTAAGACCCCCACAACTCGGTTCCTGAGTGACCCCTAAATAATAAGGGCAGCGTTTTTCCTGTACTATTCAGGTTTGATGGAACCCTACAATTACTCGGGAACCTAGACAAAGTCTCTTGAATAGAAGCCATGGGCACCGGTAGTCGTACATGGAAGCTAGATTTGTAAATCTTGGGAGGCTGGAAGTAATTGCACGGCCAACACCCAGCTGAACCGAAAACCCAGCAGCCTGAACCTCACAACCCGCTAATCCTTCTCGGCCGCCTCTACACCCCTCAGAAACCACTTTTTAAACAGGAAACCCCACGCCCATGTTTCCTTCCGCGCAGCCGTCGTCGCAACCGTGGCTTCAGCGGACTTCCCCACCTCTCCGGCGCAAAGAGTCGGGGTCTTTAAAGTTCCTTTCCGGGTTCTCAAGGGTTTGAGGCTTACGGCTTACAGTTTAGAGTTCAAAGGTTGAGGTCAGGGGCTAAGCGGTCATGGTTAACGGTACTAGGACTTAAGTGTGTCTTCAATTAACTACGGTTTTTGGGTTAGAGCGTATTGCTTCCGAATTTCGGAGGTCTCTTTAGGTGCAGGGTTTTGGCGAAACAAGCTTAAAGCATAAGCCCGAGATTCCCGACCGGATGAAAACCAAAAAAATGAAAAGGGTCCAGGGCTTAGGGGTTACCTAAACCCCATAGAACCTACCTTTTGAAGGACTTGTAATAAGGAAATCAAAGTAAGGAACCCTGCAAAGGTAGGTCCTTTAAGGGTTTGTAAAACCCTTGCGAGCCCCTCTCTTTACAAAACCCTTATATATACCCATAGGCCCCATAATAGTTCCTTTTCGCGGCTTAGATTTAGGATCCTACTAGGGAATCCCCAAAAGGAACTACTATGGGGCCTATGGGTAAAGACAAACTTACAAAGTCGCTTCTGTTGTAAAGTCCTTGTACATACTCTTATAAAAAACATTTAAAACCTAAATGAAACCCCTAAACCCTTATAACTTCTAAGCCGCACTCACAAAACCCCTTGCCAAAACCCGCGGCTTCGGGGAACGGCAGCCTCCTCACTGATCGTTTGCTCCATCTTCCGCTTCTTGGGCAGGGTGTCCTGCCGAAGCGTCGGCTAAAAATTGTGGGATTGCGGGTTAGGCTTTAAAGTCCCTAAACTCTAAACCCTTAACCCTAAACCTTAAACCCTAAAGCCGTTCTGAACCCTCATCCGTCTGCAGATGTTCTGCGTCTAGGTTTACAGTTCACAATCATAACCGGATCAAGGGTTCAAGCTTGAGGGTTTAGGCCTAGGATACCCTTAATGATCAGAACAAACCGCGAACCACACCACACCACAGGCGGGGCGGGAGAACCAAAACGGAGGGGGGGCGGGGCGGAAGGCGACGGTGGTACCAACTTGTTTTTAAGAGGGAGGGGAGGCGGCCGCACCATTTAGGGATAGGTTAAAGGCGAGGCTAAGGGCTAATGGGTGAAGGGTTTAGGGTTAATTCGTTCATAAAGGTACAGGCCTAAATGTTGGGGTTTAGGGTGCACAACGAGTTTTTAGGGTCTGACGCACACAAAAACACCCAAAGACTCCAATATCACTTGATTAAGGGGTATACCTTGAATCATATTAAGGATCATACTATAATTTAAGGTATGTTCCTTAACTAAGGGATATTGGAGTCTCTGGGCACAAAGAGAGAGAGAGAGAGAGAGAGAGAGAGAGACGAGGAAGGGGTCAGGCGCTTTCGGGGAACCCTAAACTCTTAACTATACAGAACTTCAGACCCCTAGCGGCTTAGGGTTTAGGGTTTAGGCTGCTTCTTAGGGTTTATGGTAGCCAAAGATTAAACATATTTCTAAGTACCCCTAAGTTAAGGCGATCCGAAGGCCCGAGGCCTTGATCTTTGTACGAGCCCTAAACTAAAGGAAGCTACAGGTGGGGAGTTTAGGGTCTATAGGGCTTCTTTAAACCTTCTATAACATATATATATATACACCCTAAACCCTAAACCCTAAACCCTGTCTATAAGGCTCGTATGACGGTAACTACCCACCTGAAAATGACTAAACCCGATGTCACATTCCCATAAACGGTCAGACTCGCCAGCATGAGAATGGTGTTGTGCCTAAACCCTAAACCCTAAACCCTAAACCCTAAAACCTAAACCCTAAACCCTAAACCCTAAACCCTAAACTCTAAACCCTAAAGCCTAAACCCTGCACCGGCATAAGTATGGCGTTGTGCCTGCGATTCGCCATCCTGAGGTCCACGTCGGCACCGGGTTTCACTTACCACCGGACCATGCTAATGTAGGGTTTAGGGTTTCGGGCTTAGGGCTTAGGGTTTCAGGGTTTAGGGTTTAGGGTTTAGGGTTTCGGGTTTCGGGTTTCGGGTTTCGGGTTTAGAGTTTCAGGGTTTAAGGTTTAGGGTTTAGGGTTTAGGGTTTAGGGTTTAGGGACCCAACAAGGCCCCTTTAATTGAGCCCTTATGGTCCTTCTTTGTGGGTATTTAGAGTATATTAGGGGGTAGTCGGGGGGTCTGGGTAGTAAGCAGGATAGGGTTTTCGGGGCTCCTTTTTATAATTATGGTATCATTGACCCCCCAAAACCCTATTTCAATTATGAAGGCTCCTAGGTTATTGCGCCACAGCGCCGATCCTTTCTGCCAAAGCCAGATGGGAGAGCCAGATACAGTTCCTCTTGGCCGTGGTGCCGTCAGGACGGTTTAGGGTTTAGGGTTTGGGGTTTGGGGTTTAGGGTTTGGGGTTTGGGGTTTAGGGTTTAGGGCGTCGCCCTGCATCGAAACACGGTGCAGATCCACAGGGAGCACAATACTCTTGCAATTGAGCTACGACCTACTCCTGACCCCTAAACACCTAAACCCTCCAATCCCAAAGCCCTAAACCCCTCAATCCAACACCCTAAAACCCCTCAACTCCAAAACCTAATCCCAAACCACCATAGACCCTCTACCCAGACAACCCAACTAGTAGTTGGGGAGCGAGCATGCATTGGATTTTCCTGGAACCTAATCCCAAACCCTAAACACCTCTACGACGAGTCTGAGGCCTAAAACACGCGTCGATTTTGCATGCTCGCTCCGGGAGGGTGCTTCTAACATTTTTGGGTGCTCGCTGGCGCGCGTGCGCTGCTCTGAGCGCGCATGAGAGCGAGCCATACAATCGAGCGAGCACGCAGTTGTGTAGGAAGCACGCAACTCGAGCGAGCATGGCTAGCGAAATCCTTGAACTACCCCCCCATTATCGGCTGAATCTCGTCACTCTTGAGCGGATACCCAAACCCCAAACCTCAATCCCAGAGCCTGTAGCCATTCGGACCCTTGTGATCGCAAACCCTAAGCCCCTCAACCCTCAACCCTACACCCTAAACCCCCCCAAACTACCCTACACCCCTAGACCCTAAACCCTAAACCCTAAATCCTAAAACCCAAACCCTAAAATCCTAAACCCTAAATCCTAAACCCTAAACCCCAAAACCATATAAAGCCCTAAACCGAAGACTGCAAACCTTGAGCTTTAACGGCGGCACCTCGTCTGCAGCCGGGACGGTGGTTTCTGGAGGAAGCGCTTCCTTTCGGCCGGGGAGGAGGCCATGAGGCTTCGGAGTTCGGGATTAGGGGTTCAGGGATTAGGGGTTTAGGTTTGGGTTCGGGTTTAGGGTTTAGGGCTTAGGGTTTACGGTTTAGGGTTTAGGAGCGTAGGGTTTTGGATTTAGGGTTTAGGGGTTTAGAGGTTTACGGGTTTAGGACAATAATTAGAGTTTAGGGTTACTTGGAGGTCGATGGAACTATAGTAATAAGTACATTGATTGGGTCTAAACCCACGGACCACAAGGGATCAAGGTTACAGTTTCCCAAATCTTCCGAAACCCCGCAACTAGGGAACAAACCTAACATCATGCATATTCGGGATCCTACTATAATTTAAGCTATTGGAAAAATCTGGGTTCTTGTCCCGACTGTTCCAATAAAGCCGCTTTGGCTGGCTGGTTGGTTGGTTAGTTAGTTGGTTGGTTGGTTGTCCTAAACCCTATAACCCTAAACCCTAAACCCCAAACCCTAAACCCCAAACCCTGAACCCTAAACCCTAAACCCTAAACCCTAAACCCCAAACCCGAAACCGGTTCTGGCTGAGTTCGTGGCGAAATGGCCCTTTTGGTCCGGGTTCGTTGGATTTTAGCCCGGCCTTCGTTGGAAAACGGCTCTTCCGGCCCGGACCCTAAACCCTAAACCCTAAACCCTAAACCCTAAACCCTAAACCCTAAACCCTAAACCCTAAACCCTAAACCCTAATACGACCGGGCCTTCGTTGGAAAATGGCTCTTTCGGCTCGGGCGTCGGCCCGGTTAGGGTTTAGGGTTTAGGGTTTAGGGTTTAGGGTTTAGGGTTTAGGGTTTAGGGTGTAGGGCTTCGTTGGAAAATGGCCCTTTGGGCTTGGCCTTATTCGCTTAGGACCTAGGTTTTTTGGGGCGTAGGGTTTAGGACCAGGGTTTTAGGGTTCAGGGTGTAGGCTTTAGGATTTGAGCCACCAAGTTTGATAAAGGTATAATGGCTTCCTAGTGATATGGGAATCTTGGGTGGGTGGGATGATTTCCGGAGTTGAGCTCGACTAGAAACTGCTCGATCCGGAGCTGCTGAACCCTAAACCCTAAAACCCTCAGACCCTTACACCCAGTGTTCACGAAGGTCCTCGCATTTCGGCGGCGCCCCGGGGGTGAAAGGATCGAAACCCCACCTTGGCCCAAGGGTTGTGCGGTCTTCCTTTTGGGTGGGTTTAGGGGGGTTGGGGGTTTAGGGCTTTAGGGTTTAAGGGTTTAGAGGGCTTATGGGGTTTAGTGATTGGTGTTTATGGATTGGTGGGTTTAGAGCTTTAGGGTTTCAGGTTTAGGGTTTAGGTTTATGGGGTTTAGTGATTGGTGGGTAGAGCTTTAGCGTTTCAGGTTTAGGGGTTAGGGGTTTGGGGGTTCGGGGTCTAGGGGCTGTGGGTTTACAGCTCAGGGCCTTGCGGGTTTAGGGCTTTCGGTGCAGAGTGCGGGGTTGTCAGGTCTTGCAATCTTTTGCTCATCTTTTGGGCCTAAACCCTAAACCCTAAATCTTGAGGGCATGTGGGGGGTTTAGGGGTGCAGGGCTGCGGGGGCTCGGGGACACATACGGGTTTATTAAGGGCATTGAAATTCGAGGGCTTCGGGGTGAGGTTGAGGGGCTGATATGGGGGCCTGAATAATTCGAGTAGGGCTCTGGAGCATATTTTCATCTAGTCAGAAAGCAAGCTACTACACAAGCCCCCAGAGAACATCTATCTGTAGCAGCAGCAGCAGTAACGGTATAAAATATAACTAGTATAGCCCATAAGAGACAGTAGTTCAATCCTGAACAACCGGGCTTAAACCTAACTTTGCCCTACCTTAAAACACAGCCAATTGAGTCCCCCTGCTGTTTCCCTATCTGGTTCTGTACCTCGTTTAACCCCCTGCATGCCCTATATTGCTATGCTAGCCAACATGCAACCACTTGAAACAAAAAAAGTTGAAAAGTTGGCGTTACAGCCGCAACGTCGCAAGCCTCTGCAAGGAAAACTTGAAATTGTTCAGGCTCCGACAATGATTCGGTGTTTGGCATGCAGGGTTGATGTTGCCGGCTTAGATCTCGGGAGGTTTTAGGAATTCGGGGCTTAATTCCTACACCCTAAACACAGGGCTTCCATGGCTTTGGTTGCGCGGTTGGTATGTTGGGCACCAGGCACACCTGGAGATGGTGCAGTTGTCATGAACATGCTGCCTCAGGACAAACGAGTCAATTGCCAACCTTGCCAATGCACACGGGTTCAAGGTACTAAATTCAATGCCGAGACGAACTACGAAGCAATACACAACAGACAGAACTTTGTTCGCTAGCAATGAGAAAATGGAAAAGCCACTACACATCGTCAATAAGCAAGACAACAAATGTTTCAATAGAGCCACCTCTTTGCACCTGATACTTCATGAAATAATCATGATGTAATGTAGGGTCCGAAATAGATACCAACACTATTTTGGGGGCTCCTTATTATAACTATATTATATTGGGCCGCAAATTCCTATTCTAATTATCAAGGCCCCTATATAAAATGTGCTGCACAGGTCTAGGTCCTTCAAGGCCACCGGTTCGATGCAGGGCAAGTGTGTTGCGCAAATCTTCTGCCGGCCGTCGCAGGAACCGGGAAGGACATGCTACGCTTCAGCATCACCCCAGATCACGAGCGATCCATCGCCAAGAATGGCAGCAAAGGATCTTCCACTGGCTTGGATCTGCTGCACATTCTTTAGTTGATCCTGCACTGCACCACTGTCACCACCAGTGTAAACATTGCCCCAGGTCACGACAGAGCCATCGGACAGAATGGCCGCGAAAGCGCTGTTAGTGGCTTGGATTTGCTGCACGTTCTGCAGCTGAGACTGCACAGCCCTACTGTCGCCACCACAGCGAGCATCACCCCAAGTCACGACGGATCCATCGCCAAGAATAGCAGCAAAAGCGTTGTGATGGGCTTGGATCTGCTGCACATTCTTCAGCTGATGCTGCACAGCACTACTGTCACCACCATGCTGAGCATAACCCCAGGTCACGACAGATCCACTGTCGAGAATGGCAGCAAAAGCAGTCTGAGTGGCTTGGATCTGCCGCACATTCTTCAGCTGATGCTGCACATCGCTACTGTCACCACCCGATTGAACACCACCCCAGGTCACAACCGATACATCGCCGAGAATTGCAGCAAAAGCGAATTCGTTGGCTTGGATCTGCTGCACAGTCTTCAGCTGATCCTCCACATCATAGCTGTCACCACCGGCCATTGGATCACCCCAGGTCACGACGGATCCATCATCGAGAATGGCAGCGAAAGCTGTGTCAGTGGTTTGGATTTGTTGCACATTCTTCAACTCATCTTCCACCTCACTGCTGTCGCCAGCCAAAGCCAGCATTACCCCAGGTTGCGACCGATCCGTCACCCAGAATGGCAGCAAAAGTGCCGTACTCATTGGCCTGGATCTGCTTCACATTGTTCAGCTGATCCTGCACAGCACCACCACTGTGAACATTGCCCCAGGTCACGACAGAGCCATCGGAAAGAATGGCCGCGAAAGCGCTGTTAGTGGCTTGGATATGCTGCACGTTCTGCAGCTGGTCCCGCACAGCTTCACTGTCGCCACCACTGTGAACATTACCCCACGTCACGACCGATCCGTCAGCAAGAATGGCAGCAAAAGCGTAGTCATTTGATTGGATCTGCTGCACATTCTTCAGCTGATGCTGCACAGCACTACTGTCGCCACCATGCTGAGCATGACCCTGGGTCACGACAGATCCGTCCCCAACAATGGCTGCAAAAGCCCCTGTGCTGGCGCAAACTCGAACTCTGCTGACATGCAAGGTCAGTAAAGTACCCTGCTGCAGCGCGCTATTCTTGATCAGTGTGCCTGAATCCAGCACGCCTCCAGATGAGTCTACCAGCCGACCTTGTCCAACGCCGAGCGCCAGCTCCGCGCGCAGCTTCAAAGCTGCCACCTCTTCATCCAGGTCCACGTTCACGCTGGTTGCCCTGCCACTCAGCAATCCGACTTCCACAGTAAGCATGACAGCAATCTCAGCAATACAGACTATGAAGGCCCTTGTCTAGCAGTTGCCAAAACCAGCTTGCCGTCACAAGAGCTTGTGCTGAGACCAGCGACAACAATAATCAATCATAGTAGTCATAGAAGCAATAGCAATCACAGCAATGAGCCAAAACCCTCAATCCCAACGAGAATACTCAACCCTAAACCCTAAACCAACCCAGAAAACTGAAGTACTCAGCCAGCCGCTCCAGCACACGCCAGCATTCCGTGCCCTTCGGACCGTGGAAGCGCACCTGTGAAGTTTAGGATTTGGGAATTAGGGTTTAGGGTTTAGGGTTTGCGGTTTAGGGTTTGGGGTTTAGGGTTTAAGGTTTAGGGTTTGGGGTTTGGGATTTCGGGTTTGGGGTTTGGGG
>CAJNDV010023370.1:8758-20568 GCA_905221635.1 Symbiodinium sp. CCMP2456
GGTGGGTGGGTGGGTGCGTGGGTGGGCGGATGGATGGATGGATGCATGGATGTCCGGACAACAGGGATCTGCAGGTCTGCCGCGCATCCGTTGGTTTCGTTGGCAAGTGCACGGTAAGACATGCATGAGGAGCAGATCCAGACTAACACTACAACCTACTCTGCGATGTGTACATGTGTAGCAGCTGTCACAAACTGTACTTTATCGCGCGCTATTGCGCATTTCCTGTGAGGACCAGGATGAGCGTCCCAATCAACGGCGGCAACACTTTGCTCGCCGTCGCTCAAATGAGCCGGCTTGGAGGGAGTGCGCTGCCGTCCATAACGGACGGCATTGCACATTACAGTATACAATAATATGTTATGTTAGAATATATGACTATGTGGCATGGACCTTTATGTATAGTTTGGCAACCTCTTTTGTTTTAGATACAAATACCTATATCAACTCATTTTTTTAGTATTACTTCAGTATTGAAGTCCCTGAAGGTCGAGACTAGGACAATGACGACGACGATGATTACGACCATTACGACGACAACGACGACAACCTACTGGGTTTTCCCTATGCGAGCAATCTGCGATGAGGCTAGGCGGGGGCAATGTCAATCTCAGCATGGATGCAGTGCCAATGCGAAGATTTGCACATCCGTCGTCAAGAAGGACTGTCTGCAGGCTGGAGTTGGAGGCCGGAGGCTGGGGGCTGGGCTGGAAGCCGGAGGCTGGAATTTTGAATTTGTAAGTCTTTAAAATTTCCTTGGGTGGCCAATGAAATTTCTAATATTTTGAAGGTTTTTGAAGGGCTTGGAATTTTTTTTGAAATCTTTAAAATTTGATTCTTCCGCACGGTCTCGAGCTGAGCGTTGCCCAGCGGAACATCTCTAGCGGAAAATCGCATTCGGAATTTGTCACTGTGCCCCAGAGTCTCTTGGACCGCGGCAGAAAGCTTTCATCAGTGCCTAGGGTTACTGCCATTATTTTAACACAAGCTCGCCTACTTTGCTTAAGCAATAAATTCGATGAGGCATTCGATGAAAAGCCGTTGACTTGGGGTTGAAGATTCATTACTCCCGAAAGGAGGTTGTCGATGCGTTGCCCTATTCACAAGGTGGTTCATGTGTTCCGAACTGTTGATATGAAACTCAGTGTGGGGATCCACTAATGTATAAGCTTCTTTGCATGTCTCGGATAGCCAGGTCGCCCTTGGTTCGCCTACCCTTCGGATGAATTCGACTAGTGGTGCATACATTCCTTGCTCAAAAAGGACTTGTCTCATAGGGTCTGCTGGTGGGGAGCATAAGGTGTGTCCTAGAAAAGTGATCTTGCGTCTTCGCCATGCTTCGGAACGTCATACATGTTTGTATTTAGATATTTCAGCAGGTTTCCTGATTAGTTCAAGGTTTGCCCACTCTCGATCCACATGCGTGGGCAGTACTTGTAGGACTCGTCTAAGCATTTTCAGTCGGAATGCGGCGTCTATACGAGATTGTTCTGCTTTAGTGAGCTGTATTGTGTCTAGACCGTAAGAAATTTGTTAAAGACGACTCGGGTCAACACTCTTAACTTCCATGCTTTGGTGGTTCTGGCTTTGGACCATAAAAATTGAACTTGTCTGCGGTTGTCAACAGCAACCGTGCGGGCATGCAGCCATGCCAACTTCGCATGCGCAGCACAAACTCGGGCCTCTTGGATGTCGCCAGCTGGAGCGGAGTAGGTCTGAGAGTACTTACACATGCTCAACCCAGGACAAAATCTCAGCCAAAGGAAATACCGACACTAGACCCACGTCCAGCCATGGATCGTCATGAAGCTTTACGATGCACTCGTGGTGCAAAGTCTGAAGTAGTGTGATCTCGCGGCGGCAACGTTTCGCCTGCGACGGCCATGTCGTGACGACGGCTGCAAATTGGCTGCTGCTGAGGCTCCGGCTGTAAAATGTTCAAGAACCAAGGAAACCGCAAAAAGTCGGACGGCACACTGCTCATGTACATGATCTAATCAAGACCCCGACACCTGGCATGCACTGAATAGAAAACGCTGTGCGGACTGTCTTGTGAAGCATGGGCAGTATCTTTTGCCAAAGTTTGGCTGCCCATGCCTTGGTTAGACTCTCCCGTGCTCCTGCATCACCACGCTGACTACATAATGAATTCCCTTGGGCTACTCGCAAGCGTCCCAGATGATACGTGTTTGTCATGCTGCATGCAAATCAGCCGGTCGACGTGCGCACGGCAGACGCTGCAAAACCC
Source organism: Symbiodinium sp. CCMP2456 (assembly GCA_905221635.1). NCBI lineage: Eukaryota > Dinophyceae > Suessiales > Symbiodiniaceae > Symbiodinium > Symbiodinium sp. CCMP2456. The sequence goes on from CAJNDV010023370.1 coordinate 11,007, forward strand.
ATGTCCCAGGTCTCTAACTCTACTATAAACATCTCCACGTACGAACCGTCAAGGAATTTCACAGATGATTGATGCTGGTTGATGGTTAAGTTGACACACTTCTCTACATTTTGCCGAAGATTGTATCTTTGCGATTCGGCTTGTATCAAATGTTGAAGTTTGTTAATAGTATGAGAGCGCGTGCCAAAAATCAGCGTATCATCAGCGTACATAACTTCAGCGTATTGAAGTCCTTGTGTAGGTTCTTTCTTTTTGGCGTGTTAAGCTCACATTTAATGTCCTGAAAGATAGCAGACAGCAGCACACACAAAATAGATAAGGATAAAGTGGACAACCTTGTCTTATTCCGGATTTTTGAGCTTTGTATTCAGATTTGTTTTCACCTTTAACAACTGGAAATTGCGCTTCTTTGTACATGCTGCTGATTGTTTGTAGGATATTTGATGGCACACGCTGCAGAACTTCAATGAGCCACTGTTGGTCCACTTTGTCAAATGCTTTCTGCCAATCTAGGAATACGAATGACATATTTGTGCCTGTCTTTCTGCCATATCCATTGGTCGTCTGGCTATGAAAATGTCTTGAGCCGTCGACTTCTTGATCCGAAAACCGAATTGTGTTTTAGAAATCCATGGGTCGATTACATCAGCTATATGTAGCTTACTCAGTGCAGCCAGAACTTTGTAGAAAGTCTACAACAATGCTATTGGTCGATAGTTTTCAAGTTTGATGTTTGCATAGTTTAGCGAACGAAAATATTTTCCACCCACTAAAATATCATTGTAGCGAGTTAGTAGCTTCGTCCGATTGTTGTCGTTTAACCACTCTAAAAGCTCTGCGGCAGTTCTGTATGGTCCTCGTTCAGATCCCAATCCGTATCTTTGATGTTTTCACCTACGTCCTACGTGGGATAGTGTTTGTGTATGGGGAGCATAGTTTCCCTCTGGTGCTTTCCATTGAACTTCTGCAAGATATTCTGCTGCCTTGGTTGGGAATCGCGATTCAGGGATGTAGTTGCCTGAGCTACTTTTGAATTCGCAATGCTTGGGCTCAAATTTCTTCCGGAGGTACTTTATGCCTTTCCATTTGTAACCTTGTTCATCCATAGCCTTTAGCTGTTCTATCATGTGTTTCCGTTTATCTTGGCGCACGTGTTTACGCAATGTTTTTTCGGCTTCGTTTGCCTCACGTGTTTAACTGTTAAACCTCGTTGTGTTTTGTCCTGTTTATCACAGAAGAGCTTCCATGTGTCATCAGAAATATAAGAATTTCTTTGGTTCGCTGGCACTGGCGTAAATGATTTGGCTGCGGCATCTTGTAAAATGCTTGCCCATATCTCAAAAGGATCTTCGCTTGCGGAAACTTGTTGATCCTCAAAGGCTGCTGAGACAAGTTGGTTGTACTTTCGTAATTGTTCATTACTTGGTGGACGATGGCTTATCCTGAATCTTTTTTCCTTCCGAACCAATTTCGTGGTCAGGCTTGATACTTAAAGTTTGTGGTCGGATGTGATGGAATGTTGCAGGGTCGTTTCAGCATTTGTAATGGAATTTGTCCAAGGCTGACTGATACAGACGTAATCCATTTGAGCATATCGATCTGTCGTGTAAGGAGTTGCAAAATTCGGTGTTGTCGTATTTTTATATGTTATTAATCTGGCACTATCTTTCTGGAACATGGTGTCCATAACTCCAAGGCGTCTTTCCTGACATAGTTCCGCAAAGTATTGTCTGTTTTCCTGCTGGTGCTCGGAGAGTTGCTCTATGGTACAATTATCTTCTCTAAAAATGCATGGCCCAAATATATCAATCTCATGAGGAAGCTGTTCCATGAGTCTGGCATTAAAGTCGCCTAGAATTATATTGATTTCGTGGCTCGGGATGCTGTCAAAGACATCGTTGAGTTCCTTGTAGAATTTCAGTTTTTCGATTTTACTCTTTCCAGCATGAGGCGCGTATGCAACTATTGCATTCATGCGAAGGGGGAAGGTATCAAACCTAACTAGCATAATTCGGTTGTTAATTTGTCTCATGTCACACTTGTGGGCACTCAGTCTACTGGACTAAACAATTCCGACTCCGAACTTTTCTGCGTCTAAGTTGTATAGTTCTATTTCTGTGAGGTTTTTAACGTCCAACTCTTTTTCTTGTGTCTTTTCCCTATTCGATGACATATTCGATGAAGTATTCGTTGGCACCCAAGCATACGCACAGTGATGTCTCGAGACATGCTTTTCGTGATACAATGTATTTGTAAAGGGATCCCATAGCTTTATGTGCTTACAACTACTTTTGTGGGCGTTGGAAGGACGAAGGGCTTTAGGGTAGGCTTCGGATTTTTTGGTCTTGGCTTCGGCTTTGGATTTTAAGGCGAGTTTGGGGTTACCTATTCCCAAACACTGGCTGCGAAAAAGCACTGAGACCCAGGAGCGACATCACGTCAACTCCAGCGGGTAACCATTTTGTACAGATTCTCTTGGTAGGTCTTTCCGAACTCAGGAGGCGCCAACGGGCGTACTTTCAAGCAGAAAGGAAGACTTGTATTGCTCTGTCCATGGCCATTGTGTATCCGTTCTTGACCCCTTCGCAGTTTCTCCCGTGGCCCATGCCTATCTGCTCCATAAAAGAGCCCTGCGGATCTATGGCTTCGTCTCTGGATACATCCCTTGCTGCGTTCAACGTCTTGGCTTTACCCTTTCCCCATCCTTTCTTGGCTGTGATCTCAAACTCGTACTTGGTGATGGCATCCTTGAAGGCCCTTTCTGAGAACAACTCTTCGTTGAAGTAGATGACCGCTTTGCCGTCCAACTGATCCAGAGCATTCCCGCATTCCCGCTGTGTAAATGGCGTGCTGCTGCCAGTATTTCTTCCACGTCAAATCCGGGCGTAACTCGGAGATAGCACTCATAGCGATGTTCAGAGGCATAGACTGAAGCTTGTCAAATGTTGATATGAGAGGCTCCCACACCAACAGACCGTTGATGCCAGACTTGTTCTGTCGATCCGTCTGGAGTGCATTGATTTTCTCCTGCGTATTCTGCCCAGTCCACTCCTTCCTTCACCTTGCCATTTTGCGATTGTTTCATATGGTCCAGGATTTGCGATCTGGTGCGGGCATCTTGACAGTCAACGACGCAAAAAGGTGACAGGTTTTTCCCATGAAGTTGCTGAAGCGGAAAAGCTTCAGCTTGTACTCGGGTAGTCCCGTTCCTTACAGTAGTGGTCCACTAGCTCATGCGGTGCAACTCCATGAGCTCGAAATCTGCATTGTTGTTCAAGGTATACTTCCACAAGTTCTTCACGGAAAACTTCGTGACGCTCTCTTGGCGTTGCCTCTCGGCAGTCTGATGTAAAAGCCAGCGTGTTTGAGACTGTTGACACACATCGTCCGACAAGTCTTTGATGTCATTCATGAGGTCCCTAATCTGAATGGCCTCACCCGCTGTAGAGAAGTTCGGCTGATCCAAATCGGGCTCTTCGGCTGTGCTGCGATTGTGATCTCTATGGGGTGATAAAGTATACAAGCTCTGCCTTTTCCCATCAACTGTATCTGTCATTGCCATGGCTTTGAACTACCTCTGCTCACTGCCTTGACCCAGTGGCTTTTAAAATGTAATTGAGTGGCCAAATAAACGTTAAGAACTTGAAAGATTTTAATGGTTTTCTATGACTGTTAACATTTTTAAATTTAACTGGCTGACCAATTAGAGAAAATTTGAGGACTTGAAAAAATAATTGGCGGGGCTGGAGCTGGGGGCCGGAGGCTGGGGCCTGGATTTATTATACGATACAGAAAACCTATCGCCGCAGAGTACATGAAGGTTGTTGATACATATGACTATATGTTGCGGTATGTTTATATTATATCCTGCCATGACATGTTCCGCTATAGTACAATACACTGTTTGATATCATGACATACGATGTTTTATGTTGTACTATACTGTAATATACTATATTATAGTACATGACAATACAGCACATTATATTATACATTTGTTATAGTAGATTATGTTCTAGTGTGTTATAAATATGATAGTGGCTAATTAGTCACCATGGGCCACGCTGGACAGCGGGGCTGTACTATCTGCTGGCCCCGGGAAAATCACCGCCCTGGACACTGCATGAACGGTCCTGATTTCGAGGGTGGGGTTGAGGATTTAGGGTTTATGGCTTCGGGTTTGGGGTACGGGTGTAGGGTTCAGGGAAAGACATAAATCTCCTGGGCCTTTGAAACACTAATTTTGATATATAGTGCTACTCTGGAATCCGAAACAACACAAAGCTCTCCAAACAGCATTCAACTCCAAAATCGAGACAGGCTGCGAAGTGGGCCACAGGGAGCAATTGTCTCGGTACTTGGAGGACTAGGCCAGAGGTGCTCGTGTCAGAAGCTGCGGATGGGAAGCAAAGACGCAACTCCAGAGCATCTCCAATCAGATAAACCCTAAGCCAAAATCAATGGTGCTTTCGAGAAAATGTGCGGTCCAAAGCTTAGCCTCTAAATTCTTGGGGGGCTGGACTTAGGCTTTGGAGTTTAGCGGTAGGGGTTGGGAATTTAATTGATTTAGGGTTGAAGGGTGGGGACATCCCAGCTTTCACGCCAAGGGGCAGGAAACAGTAGGACCAGAATATCGAGATCCTGAGCTATCCCACCAACCCCAAAACCCAACTTTTCCGCCAAAAGAAGAGGGCCAAAAAACTAATTGTGCAGAAGCAAACTGAATTATCCTTCGAACGAAAGGGGGCTCTGTGAGACTTCCTGTTTCCTCATGGCAAACGCTACACCCCAAGGCCCTCCTCGAAATTTCGATGCTTCCCCCACACCGTTCAGCCCAAAAGGCCAACTTCCTGAGCCCCTAAGTTTAGGGTTCCGGGTTCAGGGTTCAGGGTTTAGGGTTTCGGGGTTTCGGGTTTAGGGTTTAGGGTTTAGGGGTTCAGGGCCTAGGGTCTGGAGGTTTAAGGGTTTAGGGTTTAGGGTCTGAAGGTTTAGAGTACCCTAAACCTTAAAGTCGTCTCCCTGCAGAGTTGGGAGCCCAAGAAAAGCTGGAGAGCCTCGGGCTTGTCGGTTCGAGGCTAAAGCAAGAGCTGTTTCGGGGGCTTTAGATTTAGAAGGCTTAAGGTCTTAAAGGTTTTAGGGTTTGGCTGTGGGGTTTTATGGTTTAGGTCTTAAAGTCTTGAAGAGTTTGGGGTGTTAGGTTTCGGGTATATCGCCCGACTCTACACCCAGAGAGAGCCAGGGTTCGCCTGCAAAGGTCTGAGTACCTCCACCCAGCTGACGCCGCCGGTGATGCCTCGGGCTTCTGCACTCTGAGCCCTACACTGCCCCGCACCCCCGCTTCCTCGGCAACACACCCTCAGCCCTGAACCCCAAATCCGAAATCCCTAAACCCTAAACCCTAAACCCTAAATCCGAAACCCGAAATCCGAAATCCCTAAACCCTAAACCCTAAACCCTAAATCCGAGAGCTTGGCTCCTCGGTTCACTAGACAGTTGGAGGGCTCAGGGTGACAGGGAAGGCCGAGCAGCTCATGAAGAGCGTCAGCATGCTGTCCTTGGACCACAAGCAAAGACGAAAGAGGGCCGAATGAGAGATTTAGAATGATTTAGACTTCGGAGCTAGAGGATCGAGGACGAAGGTTTAAGGGCGATGATTGTGCAGCATCATGAAACATGGTTGCTGCTGCGCTTGTCAAGCAGATAGATGTCTGAAGGAATTGTGGGTGGGCGGGCGCATCAGCAGAAACTGTGAAACCACAGGCTTTCGCCGAACGACGTTCGATCGTCCAACCTCAAAATCCCTAAACCCCGCAAGCCCACTACAGAGGCCTTACCAATACCAGTAGGATTTAGGGTTCTACTACAGTTCCCAAAGAAAAGGGAACACTAAGGAATGCTAAATACCCAAGCCCCCCTATGACAGAGCCCCACAGGGCCCAAATCAAGGGAACCCTGACTCATCTAAACCCCTTGAGGCGTGCGAGCTGGAGCTTCCATCTTCGGAGGTTCCAACAAGGGGGCATTGTAGTTAGAATAGGATTCTGGGGATATTGTGGTATACTTGTATTCAGGGGCCCTATGGAATAGCACTCTGTTTCTTCAGGCCCCGACATTAGACGGGGAGTTCAAAGGGAAGTTCATGGCTTCGAGCAAGTTTTAGAGCCTAGGTGCTGGCAAGGAGGCCCAGTAAAGCTGCGTGGCTTCGAAGTCCTGTGCTTCGGAGCTTCACATGTTCTGAACCCTCGGGGTAGGGATGTAGGGCTTAGGGTTTAGAGCTTACGTTGAAAGTTGTATGTATAAGCCCGACATACGATGTATTTATCTAAGATTGAATGGCTTGAAGTCGGAAGTTTCTACAGCCAAGGGACAAAGACGAAGCTTGGGCCTTTGGGCTTTGCAATGCTTTGGGGTAAACCACGAGAATTCTTCCTTTTCTGGTGGTGCCAGCCCAAGTTGTCTGTTGCGGGCTCCCAGGATGGATTTAGATGTCGAGTTCTGGGGGCTACTTGGGGTTTGAGGGTTCCCGTCAAGAGGCCTGCTAGAACAGGGTGGACTGCAAGACTTAGGCTCATTCGTTGGGCGCTTGGACGGATCCACTGGGATCCCACGTGCAGTGTTGGGGCCTGAAGTTAGCCGGATCCCCGGATCAAAAAAGTAGATCCCCCCATTTGGGTACTACTATTGTAAGGTGTAATTATAGGAGTTCCTTTAAAGGACCTACTTTGTGGATCCTCCCAAAAGGTCTGGGTAAAGGGGGATGCATCTCCTTAGCACTCAGCTGCTCCACGAGCAAGTCGTTGTTGTAGTCGTTGACAGCATCGGCGAACATCACCGCAAAGACCTTGCTGCGGGCAGTGTTAGAGGATCCCAAACGCGAAATCTAAAACTTTTCCCTCAAACCCTGAACCCCAACTTCTTACTCCTACCGAACAACCCTATGCCCGAAATCACTGCAATTCCTGGTCAAGGCTTCTGTGCTCGGGCTCTGAGCCTTTGAGGAGCAGGTACTGGGCCGAAGAAGCCACAAGTAGAAACAAAGCTCGGGACTTCAAGAAGGGTTTAGGATTGAGGTTTAGGGTTTAGGGTTTAGGGTTTAGGGTTTAGGGTTGAGGTTTAAGGGCAGAGCTTCAAGATAGGGATGATGTCACCAAAACTTCTCAAGCAAGAAGGGTGCTCTTGCTTCAGGACCCCAAGGCCCAGAACGGACAAAGGCTCTGCCAAGATCGGACTCCCTTGGTTTAGGGTTTAGGGTTTAGGGTCTAGGGTCTAGGGTTTAGGGTTTAGGGTTTAGGGTTTAGGGTTTAGGGTTTAGGGTTTAGGGTTTAGTGTTTAGGGTTTAGGTATAGTCCGCTCTTGAGCTGAGCTCAACTCATTCAGGCCCATGCGGCATGGACGCGTGTAACCCCGAAGCACCGACCACTTAGGACCAAGCATAGATCACCAGGCACAGCAGGATCAGGGCCCAAAACCTGAGTTGGACAGCAAGCTTTAAGGGTTTAGGGTTTAGGGTGTAGGGTTTAGGGTTTTAGGATTTAGGGTTTAGGGTTTAGGGTTTAGGGTTCAGGGTTTTGGGTTTTAGGGTTTAGGGTTTCGGGTTAGTAAGCTCCACATGAGTTGGGACTTCCGGCCTGAAGCGGTTGTAAGCTTTAGGACGTAGAGTTTAGGCCTTTGGGCCTTTGGGGCATCCCACACTCGTCTTTACGGAACCGAGAATTAGGGCTGGGTGAGCTTAGGATTGCTTGCGATTGGCTTCAGGGCAGGAAGGAGGGAATAGGGTTTAGAGTCTAAGGTGTAGGGCTACCGTGTTCCACGCAGGGCTTCGTTGCGGCCGACAGGTCCAGGATGAGGAACCTAGATTTAAGGTAGAGACTCATCTGTACCGAAGGGAAAGGCTCACATTTAGAGCTGTCGCAGTTTTGGGGTCGTTTGAAGTAACTTGATGCAATCGGAGCCGACGGGGCGAAGAGGGGAGCCTGAACGAATCGATCTCTACATGCCCAACCTAAGCCCTTAAGGTATGTTGAAGATAACTCTAATATTTTGTTCCGCAAACTGTGAACCGGAAGGTGGCGGAGTCGCGAGCATTCTTTTGGGTCGGCGAGCTACAACCAAAATTCTGAACACAGGCTATGGCCTATGAAGAACGATGCCAGCCACGGAAATCTCAGACAGAATTAGACTTGTGCATAGGGAGATTGGCTTCAAGAGTACTGAAACTACCAGAGAGTATAACAAGAACAACAGCTGCATAGCAGCCATGCAGCAACGATTTCAAGGTTGAGAAAATCGAATCCACCAGCATGCGCAAGGCCATCACGAAGCGAAAGATCCGTACAAACTGTACGGCTCGGAGAAGGCGCGTGAGCCGGATGATTCCTCATCGCGGGCAGGGGTCGGGATGCTGTGCTGTTGGGTATAGGTTTAACGGTTTCACCCCTGTAATCATCGAGCAAGGCTCTGAAGGACTTGAGGTTTCTCAATCCCTGGATGGCCTCAATGCTCTGCTGCCTCGGCTGCACGTCACAACATCTGGGGTCCATGTGATCTGCTGCCTTCGGTCTGATAGGAAGAGATTGAACCTGAAAGCAGTTCGGATGACAGGTAAGGCGGTCGGTAGATTGGCAAGGCAAGCGAGGTCCCAACAAGGCCGCGGGGCCCTTCGAAGATTGCGGTCATAACGTCAACCGCGACCTCCCACAGCGAGGTAAGCACCACAAAGACGTCCAAGCACTTCCATTGCCAGTCTTCTGCGCTGCAATACGTCCACTTCTGGGCACCCACCCGAACGACAAGCTCGAAGAGGAACCTTCGAAAGCAACAACACTGTTCGGACATCTAAGCCAAGGCCCCGTCACACTCTAATTCAGCGACGAGAGAAAGAGTAGCAACAGTATGATGCATAAAACCCTGCTAAGAGCGAGCCGGTAGCAAAGCTGTGTAGATGTACTGGGTCACCCTGTAGCTCAAAGGTCTTGGCCCTGGGTGAGAGATGGTGTGCTGCACGTCGACTCCGATAAACACGGCATTGCTCACCTGGGCCATTTCGATAATGCTAACGATGATGAAAATGGAGATAGTTGCAACGATTGTAATGACGATGATGATGGCGACATGACGCAGGTGATGACGACCAAAGCTAAGAAGATGCAGATGATGAATAAGGCGAAGATGAAAACGAAGATGAAGATGAACATGGAAATGAAGACGGAGATGAAGATGGAGACAAAGATGACGATGATGATGATGATGATGAATGAAAGAGCACGATTGTGATTATTATCATGTTTATGGTCAGCATGGATGGTGATGACGGTGGTGAGGGCGATGAGGGCAATGATGGTAGGGGTGATGCTAGGTGCTGGTGCTGGTAGGTGACCGTAGTGGCGTTGGTGGTGGGGTGGCGGTGCGGCGGCAAGATGCGGGAGGATGATTACGATTATGGTGATGATAGCGATGATGGTGATAATGGTTATGATGGCGATTGTGGTGATGGCGGTGATTATGATGATGATGATGATGGTGGTGATGATGGTGGTGGTGGTTGGTCGTGGTCGTGGTCGTG
>CAJNDV010023370.1:50084-61779 GCA_905221635.1 Symbiodinium sp. CCMP2456
TACTAGTATATATATATATTCGTCTTAGTTCCAAACAGAGGCCGTGGCTGACACAAGAACGCAGCCTGGGACCAAAAAAACAAAAAAACAAAGCTCCACGAAGAATGCTGGAACAGTTTTGTTTTTTTGGTTTTTTGGTTTTTTGGTTTTTTGGTTTTTTGGTTCTTTGGTTTTTTGGTTCTTTGGTTTTTTGGTTTTTTGGTTTTTTGGTTTTTTTGTTTTCTTGGTTTTTTGGTTTTGGTGTGGAAGGAATTATATTTCAAAAACCAAAAAAACAAAAAACTAAAAAACCAAAAAACCAAAAAAACAAAACTGTTCCAGCATTCTCCGTGGAGCTTTGGTTTTTTTGGTTTTTTGGTCCCAGGCTGCATTCTTGTGTCAGCCACGGCCTGTTTGGAACTAAGACTAATACATATACTAATACTAGACTAGCCCTAATACCAAGATTTTTTATCCCTACGACTATCAAGATTCATATATGTATCAATATTAGTACAAGGCTGAAAGTTAGTATTCAAAATAATGCTACTAGTCATATTAAACTAAATACAAATACTCCTACGAACACTAATAGTCATAGTAGCAGTCATACTAATATGCATGCTAATATTTATGCTTCTACCAATTCTGATACGAAATTCAAGAGTAATACTAGTATAACTATTCCTACGAATACAAATCGTCATATCCATACGAGGATTAACTCTTATAATGTTTTTATGTTAATGCCAATGTTTATACTAATATTAATATGAATATGGCTACTACTACTCCTACAAATACTAATACGCATACTCTTATGGTTGTTAATAAATAATAATACCATTGCCAATACTACTACTGACATTGATTCGTCGAGCATATTAGTATTCATACGAATATTGACAGCTCTATTAAGGCAAATACGGGTATGCATCAAACCAACATAAATATTATCATTAATACTCCTGCGAATACCAATAACCATATTCATATTGATATTAATAATATGTATATTGACACCAATACCAGCACCTACCTGCATATACTCATGTGGATAGATATTCATATTATATTGAATTACAAATAATATTAAATATACACTAACACACGCATGTATTAGTATATTAGTATTTTTCATATACCAATACACTAATATACTACTGTGTTAATATATGAAAATACTCATATACTAATATATAAATATACTAACATACTAATATACTACTATGGTGATATACTGATGTAGGGATACCATACTATACAAGTATACTGACATATTTATAAGATTAATACACTAATATAGTCGTATACAAGTATATTAATGTACTCACGTACTAATGTACGAATACACTAGCAAATTTATATACGAATATACTAACATACTAACATACCAACATACTAATGTATTCATGCACCAATGTACTAATATATGAATACACTATACAAACAAACTACTATACTACTAATGTATGAATATACTGATATAGTAATATGCTAACATACGAATATTGTTACCATATTGATATATTTGTAAGTTATGAGGTTAACATCCTATCAGAGTCGTATACAAACTTACTAGAATACGAAGATACTAATGTACTGAAAAACACATGCATTTATATACGAATGTACGAACATACTCATAGACCAATACACTCATGCACTCATGCACCAATGTACTAAACTATTCCATATACAGATATACACGTATACAAAAACACTATACCAACATAGTAATTAATGTATTGGTATTAGGAACGTACATAAACACACTTGCAACTATTTCAAGTATATTAACACACTCATGTACCAATATGCCAACCAGAACCAAATACCCATCCATATACCAATATACGAATCTGTTACTATGAAACCTATGAGTATACTAACATATTCATATACTAATATACGGAATATACGAATACTGTAATATACAAATATTCTGATATGTATTTATGAGTTATTACATTAACATACTAACATTGTCGCATACAAACATACTAGTATATTGGTATATTAGTATACAAATATGCGAATATACGAAAACTGTAATATATAATCATACTGATATATAAATGTATTACTATACCAACATATTGCTATATTTTTATATACTGATAGACTAATATACAAATATAGTCGTACATAAATATACCAGCATACTAATATTCTAACGTGCTAATATACTAATATATTCATATACGAATATACCAATATACTGATATACCAATATACTAATGTGCTCATGTACCAATATACTGCTAGATTAACATACGAAAAAATACAGACACATGCTACTTCTAGACTTAATATACTAATGCACGGATATATTAATTCGTTAGTACACGAATTTGTTGGTATGCTAACATATCAAAACTCGTTCTAAAATTAAATACTCATACTAGTACTTCTGCGAATTTTCAGACTGATATCAAAACCAGCATTAAGACTGACTGATACTGATATGCACGAACACGAACATGAACACTAGCACTGACAGTAGTTTTTACTTACCAAAACTGATGTTAATACGCATATTAATACGAATACTAATACTGATAGCCGACTAGTACTAATACTAAGATCAACACTACCACAAAACTATTTTCCTAGTATTAACACGGATACAAGAATCAACTCTACTACGAAAAGTAATAGTGGTGCTGAGGTTAGAACTAAGCACAAGACTGAGTCCAGACCAGGATTAAGACTGAGACTAAAATTAGGACTAGGGGCTTTGCATGAACGTGTAGACATTTCCAATCCAAAGAGTTTGGGCGCGCTGATTGTCCCCATCCGTTGACAATGATGACTGGGGACACCGCCCTTACCCTTCCCCACGACGGTCTGTCATGGGGGGGGGGGGGTGAGCATATATATATATATATATATATATATTGGTGTTGTTGTGCTATCGACCTTCAGCAGGACCAGCGGGCCTTGAGGTACACCTCCAGCTTCTCGAACCTCTCCTTCCAAGCTTCCGGCGGTTGCAAGCTTTGGGGTTGAGGGCTTCCGGAACTCTGGTGGTTCTGAGGCTTCAGGGTTTAGGGCTTAGGGGTTTAGGGCTTAGGGGTTTAGGGTTTAGGGTTTAGGTTTCTGACGCTTCGGGGTAGAGCTTGGGAACCCAGACTGCCAGGAACAATTCTGGGTTTAGCGTTGAGAGTTACCGGGTTTTGGGTTTAGGGTTTCGGGTTTGTTATAGGGTTTTGGGATGTTCCTTTCCCAACCTCGCCTTGATCCTGGCTTCTCTGAACAATGTCATCATACAACACTCTCGTTAGTCAGGTGTCCGTACATATCCCCACACCCACATGTACACTCCTCCCCCAAACCTGAATATCTCTGAATCCGACAATCTACGCAATGAACATGATATCCTAGACCCGGTCCTTCTGGTCCGTCTTTCCATCCTCCTTTCGAATAAGCGCCAAGATGTGGCACTCCGAAGCGAAGTGGGTGTTAAAGATGCCGAAAACCGTCAGGTTGATTGCATAGCGCACACCTGTCTGCAGGGCACTGAAGGCGAGAATGGTACAAGTTGGTGGTTTAGGGTTTAGGGTTTAGGGTCGAATGCACCGTACTCGAAAAACAGCCCGTGTCGGGCAAATTGGCTCTGGGCATGCTCAGGTCCCTCGATTATGCTGGCTTTGCTCTGCTAGTTCGCGGGTCTGCACAGTTTCGCCGGACAGGAAGTACCTTCTGCCAAGGAATGAGAACTGCCGGTGCGAGGCCTTGCTGGTTTTTGCCCTGGATGAGCCCACGACGTTGCCTCTTTGCCTGACTTGCTTATCTGCCTGGTATTCCACCCCCGCGTGCATGCGTGACGCCCTTCCCTGACTTTCCGTCTTCCCCCGAAGGCAGCGACGACTTCCCGCACACAGATTCAAATCACGGACCCAGTGGCCAGGGACGGCTCATGGCTGTCTCGCTGAACATGCCACTGTTCTGCATAATGGCAATGTGAGCAATAACCATACCAAGAACAGACAGCAACAGTCAGTAAGAAAGTAGGCAAGTCAGTCAGTGAGTAAGTAAGTCTACAAGCATGTATGCAGGAGAGTAACAAGTAGGCAAGCACGTAAGTAAGTAAGCACGTAAGCCAGTAAGTAAGCAAGTTCACTAAGTAAGGAAGTGAAGAGTCAAAAAGTAAAGGAAGGAACTAGACCCTAAACCCTAAACCCCAAACCCCTAAACCCCTAAACCCCTAAACCCTAATCCCCTAAACCCTAAAGGAGAGAGAAGGCATCGCAGCCACCGAAACTCCGCACCTTGTTTCCTGAAGGCCAGGCAAAGCGGCCAGAAGGTCACCCAAACGAGGAGGGAGAGAACCTTAGAGGTTTAGGGTCTAGGGTTTAGGGTTGAGGGTCTAGGGTTTAGGGTTTAGAGTTTAGGGTCTAGGGTCTAGGGTTTAGGGTTTAGGGAGTATCTTAGCCCCAAAAAGCTTAACCTTGTTGAGTTACAGAAGGATCATAGAAGCCCCAAACGGTCAAAGGTTACCTACTCAGCTACGAAGGAACCAAGAGCAGCGGGGAGAAGAGGAGGATCAGAAAGGCCAGGTTTTGGTGCTGCAAGACAGGCCCGTAAACTGCGCCTGCGAGAAAATGACCAAAGATTTCGGGCGTCATGACCTGCTGAAGAGGATATAGAGCCACGATGCCCACATTGGCGGGGTAGCGGTACTGCTCCGGCAAGTCACCGAAGTTTCGTCTCAACTCCTTCGTCTTGCTCCTGGCATCACTGTAGGTGTCGGAACTCGACTGCGCAGGGATCAAGCATCGTCGTAGCGAAGCGAAAGCCATGCTCCAGGGCCGGCGCTGCTGCTCCAGCAACATGCGAGCCCTGGCTTGCACAAAGAGGATCTGTGCCCGGCCCTGGTGCGTATTGTAGTTTGCGCTCAGGATACCGATTAAGAGGTTCATGAGAAGCACCGTGATGCCCATGCCGGTGATGAAGAAGGAGAGCTGCAGGTAGCTATAGCTCCAAAGCCAATCTGCCTCCAGGTCCCTGGGGCTTGGATCTTTGGGCTCCCACTCATTGGTCTCCGCGTTCAGTGCGTAGTTCGTGTCCTGGCCCTGGTATTCGAAGAGGTCGAAATCTCCGAAAATGGCCAGGCGGACCGTGTGTGTAAGTGCAGAGTAGATCGGAAGAGGGTCTTCTCCCCGGGGGTCTAAGATAACGTAGGCGTGGGTGGCGCCTCCAACACAAAGGAAGGTGACAAAGAAGAATGCCCAGGTGTCTCGCACAGCGGATAGAATCGGAAGTAGATACATTCCCAGCCATCGTTCCCCACGTAAACTGTACACGAATCGTAGCCAATACATCGAGCAGAACCATGGCATCCACACCTTGTCCATCTTGCGCTCGCTGCAAAGCTGCCACTGACGTGCAATGGCGACACAACCCACAACCAGGAAGAGCAGATCAGCAAAGGTCTCTAGAACTTCTGCACCCTGGGCGGAAATGCTGTCGTCCCAATCTTCGCTCTTATCTGCTGGCATGAGGAAGTAGTGACTGACCAGGTTTGTGAAGAATCCACCAAACACATAGGAGAAGTGCACTATCCATTCAATGGCCTCCTTCATCTGGATGAAAACCAGAAAGAAGAATGCCAGCCTCGGAAAGGGCTTGACTCCAGCTGCTTCAAGGATTAACACCGGCGATCCGCCAACAACCGAAACCCAAGGAATCTCTCGACTCTCGTGTCTGCAGGGTGAGAACTCGAGGGACCATGGGGTCCTGAAAGCCTAGTTGAGGGTTTGGGCTTCAGAGCTTAGGGTGTCCAGGACCACCAAGTCACTTCTCAGAAGCCTCCGCCAGAACCCCTCCCAACACTGCACTTCAAAATCCAAAACAATTCCAAAATCAGCCCAAAACATCCTAAAACCCTGAACCCGAAACCCTGAAACCCTGCAACCGCCAAGGCTACGGCTGGGCGCTCCCGTCACCATCAGTGCGGCAGGAGATGGTGACGCTACACCTGGTTCATGGTTGGGATACGTTTTGGGGTTTAGGGTTGGGGTAATCTAAAAAATATGTCTAACTAAGTTTCTATTCCTTAGTTATTAAGTTAAAGTACCCAGAAAGATGCAAAATGTTCCCCAACTGTGACAGAGACACAAGCAAGCAACCGCCCAGGCATCCAGGCAGACATCTATGGCCTGATGCGACAGTTCAGGTTGAGCGCGGTTTAGGGTGATTACAGGTCGAGGACGGCCGAAGAAATGAGTACTAAACTAAACCCTAAACGGTTTAGGGTTTAGGGTTTAGGGTTTAGGGTTTAGGGTTTAGGGTTTGGGGTACAAGAAATCAACACAGAGAAAAATGTCAAAAAAAAGCCTCGAAGAGGAAGCGCTTGCTTCAGAACCAAGCAGCGGTGACTGCCCGCAACTGCAGCCATGCCGCGGCAGTGATGGCCTCCACCGTATCAGAGGCCAAGGTTCCGTCGTTGGCAGTCTCTGCCAAAGCTTTCAGCACTCCTGGGTTAAGGGTTTAGGGTTTTAGGGGGGAAAATGGAAAGATAGATGCTCAGAATCGTGTTCCACTACTTCCAAACAAAGACCTGGCAAAAAACTGCTCGCTTGAGTTTAGGTAAGCAAGGTTCCGGGGCGGCATGCCAAGGGGGCACGGATTGGCAGAGTTCGCAACGATACTTGCACTTTCGGTGCATAATGCAAGTTCTGCAGCTCCAAATCCCAATCATTGCTGGCTTTGAACTGAGCGTCCTGGCATTGCAGGTGTTGCACAAGCAAGCTTGCGGTGCGTCAAGAACTTCGTAGGCTGCAAGCGCACAAACCACATCGGCCTAGCATCTCTCACTTTTAGCCGTCTCAGGCACTGTCATCAAAGCTACAACAAGCCGCAAGCAGCAAGCAAAAACGACCAACAACGCAACAAGCACCACAACAACCAGCACGACAACAACGACGACGACACCACCACCACAACGGCCACAGCTACGACCATAACCACCATCACCACTAATACCAGCACATCATCATCATCATCACCATCACCACCACCGTCATCATCATCATCATCATCATCACCATCAACAACAACGTGAGCAGCAGCAGCAGCAACAGCAGCAGCAGCAGCAGCACCGTTCCCATCCCCACTCCCTAACCAATCCTCATCTTCAACAAAGAACTCATCCGGCTCACCATCTCCAGCGCCATTTTCATCATGTGCACCATCTTTTCACGAACCTCATCGCGTCTCTCATCTTCAACGTGGTCATCTTTGTTGTCATCAATAGCAATATAAGATTCTCATCATCGTCGTTAACGTCGCCACGATAATGGTTCCCAGAGAACCCAATACCCCTTGATTGAGGAATATACCTTAAATCATAATATTAGGGCCCCTATAATTTAAGGTATACTCCATAATTAAGGGGTACTGGGTTCTCTGGGTTATACCCGACCTCTGCCTTGCCACTGCTCTTTGTGCTCTTGCGCGACACGAGCAGCGAGGCTTTCTGCTTGACCTCTTCGGGGCAGGACTCTTGAGGCAGGCTTGTGTGTTGCTGGAAAAACTAGTAAATTCTAACCCTAAACCCTAAACCCTAAACCCTAAATCCTAAATTGAATATTGCTGGGTTTTGGCTTCGGGAGCCTGCTTACTGCTCACCCGACCGAGGATGGTGCGCACGGACTCCTGCAATCTCTGCTGGCGGGTGTAGCCTTTTGCGGACGGGACCTGCCAGGCACAAATCAAAGCTAAGCGACCCGAAGGAGTTTCAAGCTGCAGCAGTACTGCAGTGCTTTTCTTACTGGCTTCTTGGCTTCAGTTGCAGAGTTTGACATGCCTCTTGACGTTTGGGAATGAAGCGACGCACCCTTATATCATGTCTCTTGGCCGAAGGCCTCTTGCAGTAGATTCTGCACCAGGTCAGTGTACTCCTGCCCCTCGCCGCGCAGGAGACGGTCCAGCAGATAGTCGGCTCGACGTCCCTCTCCATCTGCTTCGGCAGCCACCGACAGCACCGTACGTCCGTCTCTGGCGGCCCCTGGGTCTGCTCGTTCCATCAGTAGGAGATGGATCATATCCAGAACATAGGTGTCCTCTGCCTTGGAGCTTGCAGCTGCCAGCAGACATGTGGGTTCATGGTCCTCCCATTCCAAGCACACGTTTGGATCGGCCTGCTTTTGCAAAAGCATGCAGGCCACTTCCAAGAAGTCACTCTGCGCCTTGTCACTGGCTTCTGTGGCCTCGTCCTTCGTTTGATCTCGGCTTGGCAACCCGTCAAACTTCGCAAAGCTGGCAGCCGCATGCAAAGCTGTCAGGACTCTCTTCTTGCCCGGACCGGCCTTGGAATCTGGATTCGCCTGACAGTCCAGAAGGTGACGAACGAGTTCTAGATGGCCTTTTGCAGCGGCCACCACGAGCGGCGTCCAGCCATCCCTGTCTGGCGCAGAGGGCGAAGCTCTCTTCTCCAGCAACAGCTTCACGACAGCAAGGCTGTCGCTTTCATCCCTTCGGGCGGCGACAACCAAAGCTTCGGCACTTGGATCTGCCCTCGACGCCACGAGTGTCCGAATCTCATCCACCTTCCCAGCGGCCACGGCCACCAGGAACTTCTCCTTGACGTCGGGCCAGGGGCCCTCCAGGACATCCTTCCACTTGCCAGACTCCTCAGAGCGCATCCAAGCTCTGTGCGTACACCTTTGAAAACCTTGGAAGCCCGTAACCCTGAGACGCCGAAGCCCTTGAGCCCGGAACCCAACTTCCGCCGCACGTTGTGCGACCAGGCTTTCTTTCACACAAAGGCTTAATAGCTAAAGAACCGAAAAAAACCCAGAGCCAGGATGGCTGAGGGTGTAGAGACCTCTACCGTACCGCGGCGGAACTACAAGAATGTGTGCCTCCGACAGTCACGACAGGAAGGGTTTCAATCATAACCTCGAAACCTCTGCTCGGTGCGGGCAGTTGCTTTGAACTCTTGCTTTTTTCGATTATCTCTGGACACACCAATCATCGCACTGAACTGTACAAAGCAAGAGGTCCGTAAGCATGAATCCCTCACATCCTGACAAACTCTCAAGCCAAATCCGGCTTGCATGACTATCCACAACCCTTGGCACCCGCGCGCCCGCGAGCACTCAAGTCATGCACAAACACAACAAGCCCGATGCCCGGCTCATTGGCTCCCAAGCGCTAACGCCGTCGTCCACAAACCATGGAAAGGACGATAACAACCACGGTATTTTTGATGATATCTGTGATGAAGATCGCGACGACGACGATGATGCTGGTGATGGAGAGCATGATGGATGATGGATGCAAGATGAAGGATGATGGGCTTGGTGATGATGACAGGTGACGGATTATGGACTACGGACGATGTGATGGTGATGTCGATGGCGATGGCGAAAACGAGGGTGAAGGTGCGGGTTCCGGGTGAAGGTGACGGTGAGGATACATGTGAAGGTGAGGGTGAGGTCAGGGTCATCGGAAGGGTAAATAAGATAACAGGGTGCTGGTGCTGGCGGTGCTGGTGGTGCTGGTGGTGCTGGTGGTGCTGGTGGTGCTGGTGGTGCTGGTGGTGGTGCTGGTGGTGCTGGTGGTGCTGGTAGTAGTGCTGGTAGTAGTGCTGGTAGTAGTGCTGGTAGTAGTGCTGGTAGTTAATATGGTGCTGGTGGTTCTGGTGGTGCTGGTGGTTCTGGTGGTGCTGTTGGTGCTGGTGGTGCTGCTGGTGCTGGTGGTGATGGTGGTGCTGTTGGTGCTGGTGGCGCTGGTGGGGCTGGTGGTGCTGGCGGTGGGAATGGTGATGTTGATGATACTGGTGCCTTTTATGGTGGCGGTGGCCGTGACGGTGGTAACGAAGACGATGATGATGCTGATATCGGGAACCGCGATGACACTCGCTGCCATCGACATTGTCGCAATCGCAGTCCTACTGGTAATCATCAATTTGTGACTACTCGTCGTGTGAATATGGGCTTCAACAGTTGTCCTTATCACCCCACGGCAAACACCATCTTGAATCTTACGTTTCTTCACCATTGCCGCCATTAGCATCATCATCGTCATCATCCTCAACCAACCGTCTGAAAGGAATGCGGAATGCTAATTCTCTTTCCAGCACCAACAGCAACAGCTGCAGCTACGGCAACGGCAACAGCAACACCACCCAGCACCAGCAAGCAGCAAGCAGCAAGCAGCAACTGCACCAGCACTAGCACTAGCCTAGCATCACCATCACCAGCACCAGCAGCAGCAGCAGCAGCAGCATCAACATCAGCACCAGCATAAGCATCATCAGAACCATCGTCACCATCACGAAATCAAACCAAACCCCAACATCATGAGCAGGCAGCGTCATCAGATTCCTCGTCGCTGATCTTACATTGCGATAAAGTCCACTGGGCAATGGAATAAGAGAACCATTCCGAAGAAGTAATCTTTCATACCAGAGAATGCGAAGGATTGGTTTCCAAGTTCTGGCTCAAGGAACGAGGTGTAGGATTTGGGACGTCAGGTTCATGGATTGCAGCATATGGGTTTGCACAGACGATCTTCTGCAGCTAAGGTGCTTTGGGGTCCGTCATCGTTGGTCACTGAAGCAGCACATTGGAGGCATTGCTGCGAAGGGCGATTGGGCAGTATTTCAAGAGGAAACCTGGGAACGGCCTTCTGACACACCAAGCTTCTGCAACCTGAACCCCTGCTTGAACTCCTAAACCCGTGAAGTACTGCAAAGCTCCATTGCAACACATGGCGCGCAATCAAATGTGCAAAATCTCCAACTGAAGAGCTTGTCTGCAAGTAAGAGCAACATCCTTTCTTCGACACCGCATCGCCTGTCCTTGGCTGTACTCTCAGAAGCCGGTACCACGTCGCGGCACTAGACATGCCGCAAAACATAACTCTTGTCTTTATCTCTCAAGAGCAGGTGCGGCTATTAACCTCGGCTAATAGCCGCTGCTGCGCTTCGTCCCTACAACTCAGAAAGAAAAATCTTTTTTCTTTGTGGATGCGGACAAGCAAAGGTTTCCGGCCGTCGTTCTCGTTCCGTTCGGACAACGGACGACCGCCAACTTGGTTTCTGTGTTAGAAAGAAAAATCACAAGAGCAAGGTGAAACTTTTCAAGCTGCGATGTGTGCAGTCGGTCAGCAGAAGTCGTTGAGCTGCACAAAAGCTTCAAAGGAAGAGACTGCACTGGCAAGTCTGCACAATGGCCGCAGGCCATGTGTCCTGCCTGTGCTTGCTGGGCTTGGGTTCTGGCGCCCGACCACTGCCTTTTTTGGTAGAAGCGGGCCTGGACTGCATCCACAGCCGCTCGGTCTCTGCACGAAACTACTAAACCACCAAAACAAAAAAGGTGGAACGAAGCCAGTTTTAGGACTTGGACAAGCAAGGAGGTGGTCGTCTCTAAGCCGACACATACGTTTTACGGCGCCTTCTGCGAACCAATACAGCGGCACAATGAGACGACCCAACAAGCTCAACAGCCAGGCAGGGACCGTGAGGAGCCTTGTAAGGAGGCCTTTCTCGGACACCTTCTCGGTGACAAGGACCAACACCAACGGATCGCAACACGGAACGTTGGCAGCCACAGATTAATAACGCGCGCTCGCAGCAAACGAGGTATCGCGGCTGCCGCGAATTAGGACGACCACCTAGTAGCTGACGATTGGACTACTCCAAATCCCAGCGTCTGACAAACACGCTGGTTTCGTAACTTAGAAGGCTTCCAAATGTAGTATA